>JANAVB010043983.1:0-32988 GCA_029216955.1 Iris pallida | reverse complement strand
CCTTGTAGATGTTTATAGAGACTACTTGACCATGGTTGACTATGTTGACTATAGACGTCGAAGTAGAGTCAATATTTAACCTAGATTAGACTTAGAATTGACCGGAGTTGACCAGTTGACCAAAGTCAACTGTACGTCAACCTTGACCCAGTTGTCTTAGTTTGACCTAGATGTTAGTATATCTTTTGACCCTGATCAGCTCTTGTATTATTTCATCTTTAGGTCTGTGGCTTTACTCTGAACCCCTGATTCATATTGACAGCAGGACCCCAGGCGAGTACATTCTCTGATAACTTATTCCCAATTTATGATAACTGTTATGATTCATATACTTATGTTGATATGCTTATTCTGACACATGGTTCTCTCACGGATTGATATTCTTGGATCCCGACGAGAGATGTTTCTCCTCTCTTAGGTTGGGATGTATTGTGCAAGCTCCCTTGTAGCTCTTGCTCAATATATGGTCACTGATTCTAGAGAAGGTTCGCGACCTTCTCATTAGAATCCCGTGCAGTGACGTGTCCTGTTTGGATCCATTCTACCAGTTGGGGTAGGGGGAGTAGTAGCGTATGCCTGTGTCATATCCCCTTGCATTCTTGAACAGTGAGTCATATACCGCACTATGACTTGCCAGGCCGATTCTTGACAGTTACCCAAGCCGATCACATTGAAACTGCTACTCACACACCTTGGATATATGGCTTACCTTGATTTGTGTACATACCATGATTTAGTTCTACTTTCTTGTTCTAGCTCTAGCTCTACAGCTTACCATGCCATGATACATATATGTACACTCCATGATTCATTGTATATGCTCTATTTACTGTCTTATAGCTTTTATTCTATCTTGATATCTGTTATGAGATATAGTACTCGTTCCATCCTGACCGATATGTTGACAAATTTTAGGAGTAGTTTTGTGCCCTCATTTTGGACTTCATGATGTTGCTAGCTGGGGTGGATCTCACTATTCTTCTATGGGAGTTGCCTGGTAGTTATCCTTAGTTAGTCTTGTTGTTCATTCTTTATCTTTCATGTCTTATAATTATTGTAGATTCTGGTTGTTCTGGTGATATAGTTATTAATTCTTGTCATATCTTCCTTAGTTTTCGTGATGTGACATGAGTACATTTCTAGTTATGGATTCTTAGATGTTGTAGTTAGTATAGTATACTTGACAGCGTTCTACCGCTGATACCGGCGGCGTAGGCTGGGCGTGGCCCACGTATTCGTACCCGTATATCCGGGTGCGGGTCGTGACATTGTTGGAGATGACGGCGCTGGTTGTGGTGTCTACTGTGGTGGTGGTGTTGTCGGGGCTGGGCCGACAGTGGTGGTGTAGATGGTCGACTGGTTGATAGGGGCGTTGGTTGCGACGAGTTTGGGTGGTGTGAACGGGGGTGGTTGTCCTAGTGAAAGGAAGGAGAAGATCGGGCATGGCGGGGTTTCAGGAGTCCGGGTGGTGGACGCGAGCCGGTACGGAATTTAGAGTTTAGGATTTGGGTTTTGAATATTTGATTGTGTCGGGTCTGTCGACACGGGTGGATGAAATTGTACTTGTACAAAAATATGGAATAAGACGAGAAGGGAACACGGACACGGTGCACGGGGTTGAGAATTATTCTGTGGAGGAAATTGTGGATGAAAATATTGGAGGAGTACCTGCCTATTTATAGGATGTGGGAATTTCCAATTGGATAAGAGTTAGGAGTAGTTTAAACCCAAAATAGATAATTCATGATGTAATTTAAACCCAATCAAATCCAAATCCAAATCCAATTAAATCTAATTCCAAATGCAATTCAAATTTAATTCTAATTAAATTCTTGTTTTAAAAATCAAATCAATTTAAAATATAGATAGTTTACTATTTAAATGTATCCATGGAATCAAATCAAAATTTAAATCTTCACAAAAATTTCGAAATATATTTTTCCAAATATGCCAATAATAATAATTTCAAAAATAATAAATCTTTTGAATAATAAAATATTAATATTAATAAATTTCAAAAATACATTTTTATTTAAAATGAACTAGTAAATATTTAGGAATTTTATACGTATGTACAAGAATATTATTTATTATTAATAACTGCTAAAAACAATAGACTTTTTATAGCAAGAATAATAATTCTATATAGTATTTTGAAAGTGTTAATAAAATAGAAAAATTGTTTTTCTAAAATATGTACGCTCGCACATATTCGCACTCGTCGAGCAAAAATAAAATTTCGTGCGCGACGTAAAATACGACTACGTGACGTACAATACAAAATTTTAAATCGGTACCAAATTTAATAAAAATAAATAGTAGAAATTTAGGGGTTTTACATCCTACCCAACTTAAAAGAATTTCGTCCTCGAAATTAAAAATTAGCAGGGGGTGAGAGGACACAAGGGGGTATCAATGGGGATCCAACGATGACAATGTTTCACAAAATCATGTCGTAAGAAATAGCGATCTAGGTCATAGAAAAATAATACGGGTATGGCCGTGGGTAGCGAATGAGGGTCATAGTAGGGTCGAGAAGAAGGACGAGGAGTTTAGGATGAAGTTATAGCAATATCGAGTGAGAACGATCATAGTCGATAGGAAGGCTAGCGTGCCTTCGTCCTTCCAACAATCGGTGAAGGCGAAAGCGATTTAAGGAGTTCAATGACGACGGTATCCATTACGAATACGTAGTTCAAAGGCGGTCGTATAGATTTCAAAAGAATCGTCAAGACAGTCGTGGATGGGATTGTAAGGGTCAAGTTTAATTATGTCCCCATCCACGTAGAGTAATAGACAAAAAGCGAACCAAAGTGCACTTGGTTGATCAGACCATCATGCACCGGTTCTGATTAGACAATATGTTAAGTGGGTTGACCCAAATAATATATGTCTTGAACAAGCTCGATAAAGGAATAAGCTTGCAAACACTAGGCTATATTAGCATCATTAGTTACGATGGTAATAACATAGGTACGAGAGATTAAGATTTAAAGAAGGTAGAATGATTCTAGGTCATACAGTCGTCCTATAGTCTTCTTGTCCAAGTCCTTGGTTTGGACAGACGGGTTAGGTCCTTTAGATTCTAGGATCTAAACAAGCTTGCTAATATAGGTCACTAGGTCAAAGGGGTTGCTAGTTCATAAGGTATTCTACCCAACTTAAAGAATTTAACTAAAGGTGTTTTGGGACAATTAACTAGTAGGGTCAATCTCTAGTAAGCACGAAGGAAAGATAAAAATAGGAATGGAAGGAAGCAAGCAAGATGCAATTAATGAGTCAAATGGTAGATAAATTTAGGAGAGAGGTCAAATATGTGGATGAGATCCTAGACTTCTAATCCTATACGCAGGCTTGCTTGGTACGGTAAAGTAACCAAACAATTTATCAAGACCTGCATGGGCCACCACAAAAACATGTAACGCCCCAGTCCCAAAATACGTAGGACTAGGAACGTAGACATGCCAGCTGTATTCATATGAAGTATACTCCAATATATGGAAGCCTCGTATAAATACATAAGCTGTAAAATGTAGTAGAACCATAACTAATCTCATCCACACAGAATAAATGAATAAAAGATCATATAATGAGAATAAATTTGTCTTGATACAATATGTTGGGCGGAGATAAATCCACTACCAACAAAATAAGGAAAAGTACATAGAAAATAAAATGAGTGGCGAGCGAAGCGAAGACGATCCAAGTGCAATCATCCTCGAGAAATAGCAATGAACACAGCTAGAGCTAAAGCACCTGCGAAAGATAATAGCACACACCTGGCAAGACAACCAGGTCCTCAGAGGGACGCAACAAGACACATAATAGCATGCCATATAAACTGAATAAATATTGCTCAATAAATAAGTCAATCGAATTTATAACATGGTCCAATACGCACCTACTGAACGAGCGTACCATCCCCCCAACCAAACAAGGACAGGAGATGGTAAACTAATTCACTGTAACGTATCTTCCCATGCTATGAATCCAATATGGTATCCGGACCCCAACAAGGTTCCATACCTTCTCATCGAAGTAGTAAGTCACACCTACAACCAAACAAGGACAAGATGTGACGAACTACTCCGCGACAAGTTATTGTTCCAAGTCACGGTCAGATGCAAGTACCCAAATCAAAAGTACTCGAACCTAACGGATAGGGTAACCTACCATTCTATGTGAAATGTTGTTAAGAACAATCCTTCCTACGCATGGGCCCTGGCTAAATAGGATCGGCATAGTCCCCTCTTGGGCACCAGAGGCCCCAGCAGGAAGAGCATGGGTCATCAACCCCGTATCTCCAGCGGAGAGGCCGGGTCACAAGGGAAGTGCATCGAAGCCCATACGCTAAGGAATTGTCCTCCCCACCCAATACCTACTGTGTTGCATCCACAACACAAACCACTATAACCGCTAAGTCAAACTAGCATGCAATCTCTATTAGCGGTTATTCCTATCGCACGGCTTGTACGTACTGGTGGCCAGCCAATCACGCACTTCCGTATTCTATATGTGACACACAACTTCGTGTTTACAACGTGTCAAGGCCAATGAATGCAACACACAAGGTGGTCCCTTAAATCTAGGTTTAATGTGAGAAAAATAATACATAGCAGAAAAATGAACAGTAAGTTCTAACAGTTTTGCCATGTATTACAGTTTATTTTGTATAAAGAAAATAATGAACATGCATGAAATATGAGCTAAAATAATTAAACAGCAAATGGCAAGGTGTCTTGCCTGGTAGAGCACCTGGTGTGCTGCGATAATCAATGTGGCACGAACTGCAACTTCGGTGCAACAACTATACAAGGTGACCTCGGATGGTGACACTGACAGTTCCATTGGGTCCAGAAGGGTCAAATTGGTTAGAATGGACATAAGGTAGTTCAGAATTGGCAAAGGAATAGGAAAGATGAGCTGAATTACGTGATGGAGAAAAAACAGTAGGAAATAAATTAATATCTTGGGTTTTAGAAAATATTTTATAATACTTAAAATATATTTTCTTAGTTTAAAATAATTTATAGATAAACCTTTGAAAATACAGAAAATTTATTCTACGAAAAAACCTATTTTTGTCAAAATAACATTTGTAGGCCAAAGCTACAGAAAATATCATAAATAATACTATAGTTAGGCTTTGAAATTCAGTTTTAAATTTACATATAGGGTCAAGCCCTAATACGTATTTTGTTACTAAATAGTTTGAAAAATATTAATATTAGTATTAATTTTTATGGGAGTCAAAACCAAAGAACAATCAGCAAAACAAAAACACTTTAGTAAAAATAATAATAACAACAGTAAATAATATAACCTAATAATAATAACAAATAATCCATATAGTAATAATAATCATAATAGTAATAATAACTAATAATAATGAGTATTATAATAGTAATAATAATAATAATAAAAATAAAAATAAAAATAATAATAATAATAATAATAAATATTAGTACTGATAATTATAATAGTAATAACAACTATAATAATAATGATGAAATTAACACTAATATAATAAAATGCTAATATTAAAACTATTCCTCATATACTGTTGCTAAAAAAAACAACCGGAAGAGAGAGAGTGTGGAAACGAAAGGGGGAAAAGGGGATTTGGAGCGATTTGGCTCGGAGGAGTTCCCCACTCCGGCGGCGAGCGGAGGGAAGCGGAGGCTCGAGCGGAAAGGCTGGGAGAAGGGGAGACGGAGGTCGGCGGTGCGAGGGTTGAGTGCGGCGTGGGGACAACGGCTGGGCGCGGGTGGTCGGCCGGAGTCAGTCAGGGCTCGGCGGTGGAGGGTTTCGGCGTCGGGCGAAGCCGGAGGAGATGGGTCGGCTAGGGTTCGACAAGGGGTAAGCGCGACGGGGCGGTCGCCTGGACAGGGAGCGGTGGTGTTGGTGGTGAGATCTCGCGGAGGGGGCAGGGACGGCGGCTACGGCGGAGCACGGCGGATGAAGTCTGGAAGAGAGGTCGGGGCTCGGGCGGCGGCGTAGATGGTCGCGAAAGGGGAGGAGCTCAAGGAGAGCGGTCGGCGGAGGCTGCGGGAGAGGCGGCGCCGGCTCGTCGGCGGTGGAGCCGCGACGGTTCGGGACTGGAAGCGGCGGAGGGAAACGAATGGCCAGGCGCGGAGGGAAAGGTGTCACCCTCACTTTTCCCAGTTAGGGGTAAAATGGTAATTTTCCATTTTATAATATTTTTGGGAATTTTATTTCATGAATATTATTATTTAATTATTATAGGAGTCGGGTTCGAATTTTATCGCATTCCGAGTTAATTTGGGACCCCGGTGAATTTCGACTTCAGCTGTAATTAGCCTGTTAGCTAACCATGGCCCACCACACTAAACTTTAGGGTTTAAGAGTTTGGACTAGTCCCTCATGAGTAATTTAGTTTATATATATATATATATATATATATATATATATATATATATGAAGATAGAAGGAGATGAAGAAGAATTAGGGGCAGCCACAGCAGCAGCCTAGCTGCAGCAGTAGTGGCAGGACAGCAGCCACAGCAGCTGCTGTGGAAGGAAAACCCCCCCTATGGCTTTAAGCCTATTTAACCCCCCATTAACCTATATGTATATGTATATATATGTATATATATATATATATATATATATATATATATATATATATATATATATATATATATATGTATGTATTATATATGGATAGAAACGTAGAGAAGAGTAGAAGAAGATTATGGAATGAGAAGTTAGAAAAGAATTAGAAGTTAGAAGGAAAGATTGGAAGAAGTTGAAAGAATAGGAAGAAAGCTAGAATAGGAAATAAGGAAAAATCGAGTTAGAGGGCGAAACGGAGCTCGGAGTATCGGATTGAGTTGAAACTTGGCGTGGGGCAAGAATACGTGAAATATTTAAGATACCGGCAATGGGCCGTAACATGGACTAGATGTCCATTTTACTTAGGTATCTTGGTAGGTAATATATGTATAGGCTAGTACCTTACTATCCTAGGGAGCTCGGGTCAAAATACCAAGCGTAGGTGGGCTAACTTGATAGTTGCCGAAGCTAGAATTTTACCCTTTTTAAGGGTAAAATAGGATATTGGCCTACGGCCAAGATATGAGTTTCGAAGTCCAAGATGGACTTGGATATGGGTTGTAGAGGTTGGTAATAGTTAGAAATAGTCACCTAAACCTAGTCTTGACCCCGGTTGACCACGGTTGACTTTTTGGACCAAAGGTCAACTATGGGTCAACGCTTTACCCAAATTAGTCTCGATTTCCATTAGACTTGTATAGTTGACCAAAAGTCAACTATTAGTCACCATTGACCTAGGGTTGACCAGGGTTGACCTAGAGTTGACCAGAGTTCACCAGGGTTGACCAGTTGACCAAAAGTCAACTGTAGGCCAACTCTTGACCCCGTTTGACTTTCTTCGACTTGTTTTGACCCGTGATGCCTGGTATGACCTAGGATTGACTTGGGTTGGCTTAAATTGACTTGATATGACTTTATTTGACCTAGATTGACTTGACAGGACTTAGTGTGACTCAGTGAGACCTAGTTTGACCTAGATTGCATATCATTCATTGTAAATCATTCCTAAACTTGTTTAAACCTAAATTAACTTACAGTATCTCATATTTAGGTCTTCTGATACCGCTCTGAGCATTGATATACCATACAGCTCAGGACAGCAGGCGAGTACATTCACTGATAGTTTTTATTGTCTTGATATCTACTATATCCGATTCAGTTGTAGTGTCTTACTTGATTCTTGACACGATAGTTCACGGACTAGTATACGTCGGATCCTGTCATGAGATGTTATTTCCGGATTTTCCTTGGTATATTGGTGTGTGATATCCATGTTTCATGTACTTATATAGACATTGATTTGGGAGTGGGCTGATCACCTGCTTTTGAATCCGTGTCATGACATGCCATGTCCGGATCCATGATACTATTCGGGGATGGGAGAATTATTAGGGGTTATGTGATCAAAGCCTCCCTGTCACTATTTTGCTAGCGCCACCCTCACCTCACGTAGGGTGTAGCAGACACCCCCTTGCCGGGTTATCCAGGTTGGCCGGCATGACCCTTTCCAGAGATTTTCCTATGATTGTCGGGCCAAGTGGATAACCCTACCATGACTCCCTAGCCGATCACATATCGCTCTAATAATTCAAATCATATTTTACATTTATTGTCGTATCTTATATTCCAGTTTAGTATTACTTTCTGTACTTTTTACCATGCTATGATTTCATTTACTCACATGCTCTACCTGCCTTTATACTGTACCATGATTTGAGACTAAGTCCTATTTGAAAGAAGGGTTACAACCCCGGTCCTTGTTTGGTTTAAGGGTTGTAACTCGGCTTTCGAATGGTTCCCAAGTCGCCTATATCTTTGTCTTGTATTTCATTATACTGTCTCTTATAGTATTTATCAATTCACATGGAACTGCTGTTGGTGTTTGTACTTGCTCATTTTCCTGACAGGATACCGTTATGACATTTTACAGATGATTCAGAGGCTGATTGCCCGACCTATTATGGGGATGGGTTAGATAGAATAGACTTGGACCGTGCCTTGTTAGTAGAGCCACTAGACTTTGCTCACCATGAGTAGCGTAGTTAGTTAGGTTTGCCTGGCCTGCGAGCAAGCTAGTACTTTTCAGTTTGTAGTATCTATTATATTTTTTCTGAGACTCTGGACGTTTGTGTATAGCTCTGACTTGTGGATCTTGGACTCATTTCATGTTTTATCTATCATATTTCTTTCCCATGCTATCTACCTTAGTTTGAGATATGTGATTGAGATTGTATTGCTATGTCACCTCCATTCGGAGTGTATATACTGTATAGGTACATTTATCTGTTTTAGTCGTAGTATTTACAGATCCTATATACAGCGTTTCTACCGCCGATACTGCGGCGTAGGCTGGACGTAACCACGTGCTCGTGCCCCTCTTTAGGGTGCGGGTCGTGACATATTTTTGTGGTGGCCCATGCAGGTCCAGAGTCGCAATTAGTGCGATCTCGTAATGGTGCTCGACTTAGAGTCCTAATTACGAGCCTGCGATTAGGACGTAGGACCTAGGATATGATAGGAGTTTCTCAATCACACCTAGGAAAAAATTTTGATCTTTGATTATCATGATTACTCCCCTTGTATTAAATTAACTGTCCTTTCTTGATAATATCTTCTCATGTACCATATTGATCTTCTTGTTTCAATTCATCTCCAGGATGACGAAGACGCATCTGCAGGCCTCTGGATCGAGTAGCTTGCCTGAGAGATCTGATCAGGCAGAGGAGGAGGTTCATGAGACTACCTCCAGTGATTCTACTATTCCAGAGACCCAGGCAGTTGCACAGGGAGGTCTACCACCTCCACCCCAGAGGGTTACGGCCGTTCTTCCAGAGATACTGCCGCCACCACCACCGATACCGACGGATACACATCACATGTTCCTTATCCTTCAGCAGATGATGGAGACGCAGCGGGCCCAGACAGAGGCATCGCAGCGCCAGTCGGAGGCGTCACACCGACAGATCGAGATGCTGAGGCAGAGTATGGAGAACTCGCATCAGCTTGCCCTGGCAGCAGTAGAGAGAGTGGCACCGGATACGGTGCAGGGCCTTACTGGCCAGCAGCCGAGCCAGCAGCAGTCCAGGCCGGGGACAGTGTTAGACTTTAGGAAGATGAGCTCCAGGGACTTCTCAGGCACAGAGGGCATCCTTTATGCAGACGACTGGCTAGAGGATGTACAGCGGAGCATGGAGCTGGCAGAGCTTCCTAGAGCACTTTGGGTTTCGACCGCAGCGAGTCGATTCTTCAACATTGTGCTGACATGGTACCGCACGGATCCTCGTGCGTCGGTGAGAGGGCTGACATGGGAGAACTTCTGGAGGCTCTTCAAGGAGAAGTTCTTCCCGGACGTGGCTCTTACAGCATTGGAGGGCCAGTTCGTGGGTCTAGTTCAGGGGAACTCGTCGGTGGACGAGTATGCAGCTGAGTTCTTCCGCCTTAGCAGGTTTGCTCTCGATATGATCCAGGATGAGGGGCAGAAGGCTCGTAAGTTCCGTAGGGGACTTATTCATGCAGTGCGCACCCGCACCTCGGGTCGCCGTGATGCGACGTTTGATCAGATATTGATGGACGCGCAGATTGCAGAGGAGGACTTCGGCCTCAAGCTGAAGAGGAGCGGAGATACCATGGGGGCAAGTTCTAGTACGGGACCGGCCAAGCGCCCCCACTTTCAGCATCAGCAGAAGCCATTTCAGCAGCAGCCTCTGTTACAGATTTAGCAGGCACCAGCGCGTGCCCAGCAGCACCAGGAACAGGGCCAGAGACCGGCTACTTCGTGCAGCTTCTGCGAAAAGCCGGGGCACAATAGAGAGGCTTGTAGGAAGAGGTTGGACGTCTGTCTATACTGCGGGGCGCCTGACCACCAGCTGAGGGATTGCCACGCTAGTGGAATCCGAAGAGACCAGGACACAGTACAGCAGGCTAGAGGAGGCCAGCAGGGGCGTGCTTTCGCCATGACATTTGAGCCTACTCAGGCAGTAGCAGAGCAGATAGTAGGTTCCAATCTTTCGATCTCCTTTCCGTATTTGTCTTCTTATAAACTGTCTTAAAATTCGATTCTATCTGTGCTTTGATCGTTGGATGAAATTGTTCTTGTGATGTGATTTTCTTCTGAGATAAGTCGTATGGGCTAGGTCGCCTCGATTATGAGATTTTAGAATACTCTAGGGTCACGCTAGCAGGCATAGTAAGGACATATAGTCGGATTATGGTCGTATTTCTTGGGTGTGGGAATTTAAGGTTTTTGCTGCCAAGCATGCGGCAATGCGAAAATTTTAAATACCATAATTCTATATGTATGTACCGTAGTTGAGGACTCTGTGATTATCGTAGCCTTGCTCACTGGCATGACGGAGATTCTGAGTATCATGATGATTGGACAGACGCATACGATTATCGATTTGCATAATTTTTGTGTGTTTACTTGTTTTAATTTTTGAGGATGATTCTTTTAAGGTGGATAAACTTGTAGCACACAGTTTCTATTTGAGAGTAATCTTAAATTTTGTAATTTTAGTCATTTATTTCATGCTTGATTTTTGAGATTTTAATCATTTAAATTTTTAGCCATGACTTGTGATTTTAATATTTTCTATTGTTTGGTTTTAATTTCGATGACGAAATTTCTTTTAAGGTGGATAGACTTGTCACCCTCACTTTTCCCAGTTAGGGGTAAAATGGTAATTTTCCATTTTATAATATTTTGGGAATTTTATTTCATGAATATTATTATTTAATTATTATAGGAGTCGGGTTCGAATTTTATCGCATTTCGAGTTAATTCGGGACCCCGGTGAATTTTGACTTGAGCTGTAATTAGCCTGTTAGCTAACCATGGCCCACCACACTAAACTTTAGGGTTTAAGAGTTTGGACTAGTCTCCCATGAGTAATTTAGTTTAATTATAATTTTTATTTATTTTTAGCAACTTTCTAAACCTAATTTGGATTTAATTTAGTATTAGGCTTAGGGAGGGGCAAACTTGTAATTACAAGTGCCCCTCACCCACACCCCTTTGGCCGGCCAAGAGAGAGAGCCCCCCCCCCCCCCCCCCCCTTCCTTCTCCACTAAGCAACACTCTCTCTCTCTCTCTCTTTCATATTCATTTCCTCTCAAGCTCTCTTCTTCCTCCAACCATTCCATCTTAGGTATGTTTTTAATTCCTAACCTATTACTCTTTTGCATTTAGTTCATTCACCATAAATGGAGAGGAGAAGATTCTCTACCATTTGCCCACAATATTGTGGGTTTTCCCTAGAAAAATAGGTTAAGTATTTATTAGGGTTTAATCATTTTGAGAGTGGTATATATATATATATATATATATATATATATATATATATATATATATATATATATATATATATATATATATATATATATATATACATGTGTATTTATGTGTGTGAGTGTGTGTATATATTTTTGATATGAAATTAGTGTCATGTTGTGAGAGTGGTGAGAATGTGTGTGTGTTGTGTTGTGTTGTGTTGTGTGAGGGTGTGTGTGTTTATATATATATATATATATATATATATTATATATATATATATATATATATATATATATATATATATATATATATATATTTTATATGAGTGTATAGATATATATATATATATATATATATATATATATATATATATATATATATATATATATATATATATAATATATATATATATATTAAAAAAAAAAAAAATATATATATATATATATATAGATATATATATATATATATATATTATATATATATATATATATATATATATATATATGGATGTGTGTATATGGATGTGTGTATGTTAAATATATATTAGATGGATAGATAGATATTATATATATATATATATATATATATATATATATATATATATATATATATATATATATATATATATATATATATATATATATATATATATATATATATATATTTATGAAGGATATATATATATATATGAAGATAGAAGGAGATGAAGAAGAATTAGGGGCAGCCACAGCAGCAGTGGCAGGACAGCAGCCACAGCAGCTGCTGTGGAAGGAAACCCCCCTATGGCTTTAAGCCTATTTAACCCCCCCCCCCCCCCTTTACCTATATGTATATGTATATATATAGATATATATATATATATGTATTATATATGGACGGAAACGTAGAGAAGAGTAGAAGAAGATTATGGAATGAGAAGTTAGAAAATAATTAGAAGTTAGAAGGAAAGA
This sequence comes from Iris pallida, assembly GCA_029216955.1. NCBI lineage: Eukaryota > Viridiplantae > Streptophyta > Magnoliopsida > Asparagales > Iridaceae > Iris > Iris pallida. The sequence goes on along the minus strand of JANAVB010043983.1, from coordinate 20,191 downwards.
TTGGAAGAAGTTGAAAGAATAGGAAGAAAGCTAGAATAGGAAATAGGAAAAAACCGAGTTAGAGGGCGAAACGGAGCTCGGAGTATCGGATTGAGTTGAAACTTGGCGTGGGGCAAGAATACGTGATTTAGATTTTGTGAGTAGGCTCCCGAGTAGAAATCGGGGTTGTAGGGCGCCGGTATCGCACCGTACCATTCCGTATCTTGAAATATTCAAGATACCGGTAATGGGCCGTAACATGGACTAGATGTCCATTTTACTTAGGTATCTTGGTAGGTAATATATGTATAGGCTAGTACCTTACTACCCTAGGGAGCTCGGGTCAAAATACCAAGCGTAGGTGGGCTAACTTGATAGTTGTCGAAGCTAGAATTTTACCCTTTTTAAGGGTAAAATAGGATATTGGCCTACGACCAAGATATGAGTTTCGAAGTCCAAGATGGACTTGGATATGGGTTGTAGAGGTTGATAATAGTTAGAAATAGTCGCCTAGACCTAGTCTTGACCCCGGTTGACCACGGTTGACTTTTTGGACCAAAGGTCAACTATGGGTCAACGCTTTACCCAAATTAGTTCCGATTTTCATTAGACTTGTATAGTTGACCAAAAGTCAACTATTAGTCACCATTGACCTAGGGTTGACCAGGGTTGACCTAGAGTTGACCAGAGTTGACCAAGGTTGACCAGTTGACCAAAAGTCAACTGTAGGCCAACTCTTGACCCCGTTTGACTTTCTTCGACTTGTTTTGACCCGTGATGCCTGGTATGACCTAGGATTGACTTGGGTTGGCTTAAATTGACTTGATATGACTTGATTTGACCTAGATTGACTTGACAGGACTTAGTGTGACTCAGTGAGACCTAGTTTGACCTAGATTGCATATCATTCATTGTAAATCATTCCTAAACTTGTTTAAACCTAAATTAACTTACAGTATCTCATATTTAGGTCTTCTGATACCGCTCTGAGCATTGATATACCATACAGCTCAGGACAGCAGGCGAGTACATTCACTAATAGTTTTTATTGTCTTGATATCTACTATATCCGATTCAGTTGTAGTGTCTTACTTGATTCTTGACACGATAGTTCACGGACTAGTATACGTCGGATCCTGTCATGAGATGTTATTCTCGGATTTTCCTTGGTATATTGGTGTGTGATATCCATGTTTCATGTACTTATATAGACATTGATTTGGGAGTGGGCTGATCACCTGCTTTTGAATCCGTGTCATGACGTGCCATGTCCGGATCCATGATACTATTCGGGGATGAGGGAATTATTAGGGGTTATGTGATCAAAGCCTTCCTGTCACTATTTTGCTAGCGCCACCCTCACCTCACGTAGGGTGTAGCAGACACCCCCTTGCCGGGTTATCCAGGTTAGCCGGCATGACCCTTTCCAGAGATTTTTCTGTGATTATCGGGCCAAGTGGATAACCCTACCATGACTCCCTAGCCGATCAAATATCGCTCTAATAATTCAAATCATATTTTACATTTATTGTCGTATCTTATATTCCAGTTCAGTATTACTTTCTGTACTTTTTACCATGCTATGATTTTATTTGCTCACATGCTCTACCTGCCTTTATACTGTACCATGATTTGAGACTAAGTCCTGTTCGAAAGAAGGGTTACAACCCCGATCCTTATTTGGTTTAAGGGTTGTAACTCGGCTTTCGAATGGTTCCCAAGTCGCCTATATCTTTTTCTTGTATTTTATTATACTGTCTCTTATAGTATTTGTCAATTCACATGGAACTGCTGTTGGTGTTTGTACTTGCTCATTTTCCTGACAGGATACCGTTATGACATTTTACAGATGATTCAGAGGCTGGTTGCCCGACCTATTATGGGGACGGGTTAGATAGAATAGACTTGGACCGTAGCTTGTTAGTAGAGCCACTAGACTTTGCTCACCAAGAGTAGCGTAGTTAATTAGGTTTGTCTGGCCTGCGAGCCAGCTAGTACTTTTCAGTTTGTAGTATCTATTATATTTTTTCTGAGACTCTGGACGTTTGTGTATAGCTCTGACTTGTGGATCTTGGACTCATTTCATGTTTTATCTATCATATTTCTTTCCCATGCTATCTACCTTAGTTTGAGATATGTGATTGAGACTGTATTGCTATGTCACCTCCATTCAGAGTGTATATACTGTACAGGGTGCGGGTCGTGACAAAAGGAGCGGTGGCGGATGGGAGTTTTGCGGCCGGGCGACTCAGGTGAGGATTTTCCTACTTTATTCTGTTGTGCTTGGGGTTTTCCAGCCGGGTGGTGTGTTGGTGGCAGTGGTCCGGGGGTTGTGATGGTGACGGGGAAATGGTGGAGGAGTTGGCCGGAGTTGGCCAAGGTCACGGGAGACGGTGGTGGCGAGGCTTTGGCGTGGTTGTTGGGGATGACGGCGCTGGTTGTGGTGTCTACTGTAGTGGTGGTGTTGTCGGGGCTGGGCCGACGGTGGTGGTGTAGATGGTCGACTGGTTGATAGGGGCGTTGGTTGCGACGAGTTTGGATGGTGGTGAACGGGGGTGGTTGTCCTAGTAAAAGGAAGGAGGAGACCGGGCATGGCGGGGTTTCAGGAGTCCGGGTGGTGGACGCGAGCCGGGACAGAATTTAGAGTTTAGGATTTGGGTTTTGAATATTTGATTGTGTCGGGTCTGTCGACACGGGTGGATGAAATTGTACTTGTACAAAAATATGGAATAAGACGGGAAGGGAACACGGACACGGTGCACGGGGTTGAGAATTATTCTGTGGAGGAAATTATGGATGAAAATATTGGAGGAGTACCTGCCTATTTATAGGATGTGGAAATTCCCAATTGGATAAGAGTTAGGAGTAGTTTAAACCCAAAATAGATAATTCACGATGTAATTTAAAACCAATCAAATCCAAATCCAAATCCAATTAAATCTAATTCCAAATGCAATTCAAATTTAAATCTAATTAAATTCTTGGTTTAAAATTAAATCAATTTAAAATATAGATAGTTTACTATTTAAATGTATCCATGGAATCAAATCAAAATTTAAATCTTCACAAAAATTTCGAAATATATTTTTCCAAATATGCCAATAACAATAATTTCAAAAATAATAAATCTTTTTGAATAATAAAATATTAATATTAATAAATTTCGAAAATACATTTTTTTTTAAAATGAACTAGTAAATATTTAGGAATTTTATACGTATGTACAAGAATATTATTTATTATTAATAACTGCTAAAAACAATAGACTTTTTATAGCAAGAATAATAATTCTATATAGTATTTTGAAAGTGTTAATAAAATAGAAAAATTGTTTTTCTAAAATATGTACGCTCGCACATATTCGCACTCGTCGAGCAAAAATAAAATTTTGTGCGTGACGTAAAATACGACTACGCGACGTACAATACAAAATTTTAAATCGGTACCAAATTTAATAAAAATAAATAGTAGAAATTTAGGAATTTTACAGAAACTTTGAATGCGACCACGACCACCAGCACCACTACGACCACGACCACGACCCGCACCACCACCACCACCACCACGACCACCACCAGCACCACGACCACGGCCAGCCATCATGACCTGTAAATAGAACACATAAACATAATTAACAATATAAAAGTGTAAATGGATATAAAAACTAAACTAAAATATACATACCACCAGTAGGGAGACGAGTACCGCCGCGACGAAAAAGACTAGGAGTGCCATCTGCAATAAGTAAATAATCGAATGAAAAAAACATGAATTCACGTAATTGCTTTTATGAGGTCAAACTTAATTCACGAATTTGGAAGTATTTTCAATATACAACATGTGAAACCCATTATTTGTAATTAATTATTAAATAGAGTTTAGTATTATTATTATTAGCATTTTCTAAAAAATTATTATTATTAATATTATTATTAAATATTTTTTATGTGAAAAGAATTTCGAAAAAAAAATATAACAAGGACCTTCGATTTCGGACCCAGACCCGAGTCCGAGCCCAGACCCAGGCCTGAGCCCGAGCCCAATTCTTTTCCTATTTTCAAATCTGGTTTGGGCTTAGTTTTTAATAATAAAAAAAATATATATAGTTACTTGCTGGTCCCGTAGGACCAGCACTCACCCCCCTCATGAATTGGTAAACCACTCTCCCATAATCTCCTCTACACCACACACGAGCAACATCACTTCCCCATTTAATTCTTCCCACTCCTCCCACATTCTCACAGGAATCCCTCAACTCTTAACACTCCTTCTCACAGAGAGAGACAACTCAACACTCTTCTTCACTCTCTCACTCACAGTAGCTCCAACCCAAACCCTCTCTTCTTCTCACCTAACCCCCTCACCCCGCGCCCCACCGCGGATCCCTAACTCTGGCGATCCTCACGCCCCTCCGGCCGACCGCCCTCGGCGCTACCCCGTCGACGCCAAGCCCCGTCGTAGCCGCGAGCTCCGGCGACTTCGAGGCCGAGCCGCCCTAGCCCGACCGGCGCGCCCTTCCGCGCCATCCTCCGGCGACCGCGCCACCTCCGCGTACGCCGCCCTAGCCCCGTCCAGCGCCAGCGACTCCCGCGAGCGCGTGTCCCCACGTCCCTTCGCGCCAACGCTTCCCCGACAGCGCTGCCTTTGGCGAGTTCCCTGCTGTTTCCCCCTGCCGTGCCCTATTCTGGATTTTCGACGTTTCGTCGTCGACGTCGCTGATTTTCAGCGCTGTTCGGGAACGTCGCTGCTCTGGATTATCATTTTCTTTCTATTATATCATCTGAGAGCTCTAGCCGAGCATCCCGAGGTATAAATTCTCTGCCCCGTTGTGTTTTATTCGGTAGTCGATGATGATAACGGTCCCCGATTTCCCCTCGGAAATCCGGCTTAGCTACGTTGTAGTTTGGTTAGCTACGTTAGCGTTTTGTGCTGAGGTTTTATGCTGTTTTCGGAATTCCCGAGTAATTCGGGAAGGTTCTGTTGGTTTTGGATTCTCGGAAAATTCCGAGTTTGGTATGGTTGGATTCTGAGTTATCTGGTAATGATTTGGGATTTCCGATTTCATTTCGGGTTTTCCGATTATGTTTCGGAAACAATTTCTGTGATTATATTTTCTATATAAATGGGTTTTTCCTTGGTTTGGGACAATTGTAGGATTTTGTTGTTGGCGCATTTCCCAGTTTTGGGTTGTCCTGAAATAGAGGAAATGCTGCCCAAATTTTTACAAAACTTTATCTATTTGGATTTCAAATTGGTTTTCTGAAATAATTTTAAAACTGACTTTTCGGGCGACGACCATACCGGTCTGTGGGCCCTAGCAAAATGCAAACGCACCGGTCCGACCGGACGTTGAGGCATTAGCTAGATGTGATGATTGGACCAAGTCTGAGACTCCTAACTTTTGATTTAAATAACTTAATTTAATTTTTAAATTATTTTACTTATTATTATAGATAATTGGTTACTGCACATATTATTTCCGAACTAAACATTTTTTTCTTATTTTATGTAAAATTTGTAAGGGCATAAGCCCAAATTTCTAGGTTGGTTAGCTGTGCCCCTGTACTGCATAGTGTAAGATTTACTTCTTTTCTGGGTGGTTGATGTTGATCCTTTTTGGGTGGTTTTGGATTGGACGCGTAATTCGTAGTTAGAACGTAATTATTACTCGTATATAATTAATTAAGAATTACCAAGTAAATTAAATGGATAAAATATTGGTAAGATAACTAGATTATGTTTTGGCACTGGAAGAAACTATTTTCATAGATATATTACAAAAGCACAAAGTTTTCCAAAAATAATTTGTTCTTGTTATTATTTTTCAAATAATCAAATTAATTGGTCTAATCAACGCACGTAGCTTGCGACGTAAACGTTAGCTGAAGCTTAATAACAACTTAAAATCTGACTAGGACTTGCTACTATAAATTGCAACTAGCACACTTAGCTTGGTTATACAGCAGATCTAAGTCGAGTTCTCAACTGTAGGAACTCGAAGACATACCTGACGTTCCTCCTCGGTACCAACTCATCTTTCCAGTCATTCAATACGAGGCAAGTTTCGGATTATGTATTCTTGTATTTTACTTAGTAATGTTAAGCTGCATGTTAAACCTCACTGCTGACACGGAACTCTATCTTGGGGTTCAACTACTGATTGATACTGTTACTGATTGTGGGACTGGGGGAATAGTGTAGGCGTTTATGACCAAAGCCCTTATGTCATAACTGTATTAGCTTACCCCTCTTACACACGGAGATAAGCCATACCGTATCGCTAGGATACTACTGCTCAACCCAAGCCGGTCATAGACGTTTGCATATTCAAAACACACAGAACTGTTTTAAAACCGCTAAAAAATATTATTTCAAACTGTTCATCCTGCACTTTCCATTTACTATTTAAGATATGAAATGCATATTTCGTTCTTGCTCCCTCCTGACTGGAGACAACATTTTTAGGTAACACTGAGGATGATGAGCTATATATTAATAGCTATTATGACCCGGTTCTCTACCCTGCGACGAAACCGGAGCCGTCTCTAGAGGACGCTGATCCAGGGACTGCTGAACCAGATGTTTAGATAGTCTTTTCTTTCTGCAATTTCTTTTTATTTGGATCTTGTAGTTTTATTTCAGCATTTCCTTTCCCAGTTGTACTTCTAAATATTTCATTAAATAAAGTTTCAATTTCCGAATATAACAGTTATGATATATGTACTTGTGTTGTTGTGAATACCTGTAATAGAACAGCTTACTGCCGCCGTCTCACCACGGTGCAGGCTGGGCATGGTCCGGTTCGACCCATTATCTTGGGATCGGGTCGTGACATGTTTTCAGTGGTGGCCCATACAGGTCAAAACAATAACAACTTAGGAAAACCTATCTAGAAGCAACTAGAACACTAGAACATCAATTTGTCACGACATAGGACCGAAATATTTTATTATTAATATTTTTGATTGATATAGACTGGTAGGCTACCTTGCTTATGTATTGCAACCTATACTTTCCAGAATATGACCAAGGGAAAGACCACCCCTGCTGGTGATGCGGTGCCATCCCTCGATCGTACCCCATCTCCCCCAGCACGACTAGAACCCCCATCCTTGCAGTTGACCGATCGGCCCCATGAATCGCCAGCACCTGGCGCCGCTTCTGGAACTGCAGATCAAGCGGCGGATCCTACCTTTTCTCGGGCTGAGGTGCAGGTCACTGCAGCAGTAGCTGCTCAAGCTGTGGCCTCAGTGCCCGATAACTTCTCCGACCTCGCAAGCCTGCTACGAGGTGTACTTGAAGGTCAGAAAGCCCAAGCTGAAGCCCAAAAAGCTCAAGCAGAAGCCCATCGCGAGCAGACCGCGATCATGAGAGAAGGCATAGAGAATGCCCATAGTCTGGCGATGGCTGCTCTCGAGAGAAGAGAAGCGCCTCAATTGGAACCAAGACCGACTAAGGTAAGCATAGTTCTAGAGTTAGTTTATGCAACTTTATGAGCCATTCAATCTGATAGGAGATATAATGATGTTTGAAGGTCGGTGACATAGAGAGCTTCAAGAAGCAGTTGTAATGCCCCGCTCCGCACGAGGCATTTGATTGGCTTATTGAATGCTATCAAGATGTTGGACCGTGACTTAAGTGGGAATCAGGAGAATTGAGACTGATGCAGTCTCACTTAGCTGGCTAGACGGAATGGGTATTGGAATGTGGCTCGCTGGTGGAGCTACGCTTAGTGGAATTATAGGCAAGTGGAACTGTCCTCCTTCCTTCTTAATCCTGCATGCTTAATAAATGGAATGGAATAATGTGATGCTTTGAATATGTCCCTAAATGTCCCTTGTTTTGGTTGCTGAATAATAGAGATGCCTATATTATGAGTTATTGAAATGAATAAGACATGAATAGTGAACTGTTGTTTGAATCACACTTGAACTACTAATGTAACTTGATGCCTGAGAATGAATCGATAATGTCCCTTATGCTTAATCTTGATGAAATGAATGAATCACTTGAGTAATGAGATGCTGCGTGAATGATACATGAGTAACGAACTGGCTATATTATTAACACAAAGAATTGAATGAAATACTGATTCATGTACATTCTGTATAACTGCTGCTGTTGCCTATTCCTTATAAACAATGAAAGAAAGAATATTGTCCCTATGAAATGAATGAAATGCTGCAGGTCCTATCGAGATGAATGAAATATTATTTGTTCCTCTTAGAAAGGAATGATATGAGAATATTGCAATGATTGATACAATGAGAAATGATGAGGCTTGGGATCATTGAGATCACCAAGTGAACAGGTGGAAATATTGGAAAGATGAGATGATGAACTGTTGCCTTTACATATCTTATTATTGTATCATGCGACTTCGAACACGATCGAGTCGGACACGCATTCGCATGACCATAGACGTACTTGTATACAAGGATTTCCTCGAACGGTACCCGCGGCGGTGGGATCGAGTCGGCCTAGGAGGAATTGGTGCTTTGGTAGCACGGTATTGGGATCCTCATTCGGGCTCGCAACCTGGTGAAGGGCACATCCCATACCTTACGAAGTCCTATATGGCACGTCGATATGGTGCACAACCACCAGTGGTCATGTAGTCAGGATGCATGCTAACGAATGTTTTGTGCAGACAGAGTAAGTATATCATATTATCCTGTATTGTATGCAGGTATGAGGGAATTGGCTATCGGTAAGAAATCACTTAAATATGATACATGCAGTATATGTTGGTTGAATGGTCTGCTTAATCATATGCTAAACAAGTTAATGATATGATGTTGCCTTTAAATGAGAACTTGCTTAACATGTTAACTTCAGTATGCTAGAAAGATGCCTTGCTATGAACATTGCTCAACCATAACATACATGCTAAGTGATGCTTGAAGTGAGAACTGTTATAACATGTTAAAGATGTTAATGTTAACGATGCCTCAATGATGCCTTTGCATGATAATACCAAGAATGCTAAATGATATGTCCACATGAATGCCACTAAGAATATGTTTACATGCTTCACTCTGATTATTGCCCATGAATTGTAAACTGATGCTAGGCCCAAGTAGAAAGATCATTCTCATAAATGCTTGCTTAAATGATCACTTTAATGTTGGTTTATGTGAGTGGGTTGGATTCTGCTCGCCAGTACATAGATGATGTGCTGACCCACGTTTTGTGGGCAGGTGCTCGTGCTTGGAATGTTCTACACACGGAGATTGGTTTGATTGGTCCCGCGGCATCGAAGATTTGTTGGGCATACAGAAGCTCTCCTTGTACAAGATGATGTCTTCGGTTTATAAAGGACATAATGTATGGAACATTGTAATCAGTTGTACCAGTGAGATTGTAAGCCAAGTCGGTATATCGAGTTGTAATCCATTGTATCCAAATATCAAATGTAAGCTGTATAGTATTGTTCAGTTGGTTTCCAATGTAAAGAGAGATGTACTGTAATCATTGTACTTCAATACAAGTCTTGTACTCTTCTTCAATTATCAATAAAGAGAACAAAGTTCTATATATCTCAGTGTGGCTTCAAGTTACTCTTTTCTCCGCTGCTATAAAGAAGTGATGTACTTCTATTCAATAAGAAAGATTGTCCTCATTAAATTCAATTTATCTGCTTCTGCCGCTGCGATGTGTTCCTATTTGAAGAATAATCGATTATGTACCATCTTTGCCTTGTACAAGTGCAATACCAGACTTGTACGGCATCACGCCCAAGCGAGGACGATCGATTCCAAGAGATAAAATATGTGAAGAAATGACTCTACGAATCGGGGCGTGACAAATTGGTATCAGAGCACGGCTTTACGTCCTTGGTCTCTTCTTTGATTCATTTCAAATCAAAGTTGCATCGATGATTGACTAAGTTGCTTCCGCGATCACTCAACGTTGCTTCCGTGATTAAATCAGAGATTGCTTCCGCGATTATGCTGTTGTTATTCTGTAATCATCCTTACGTGGTTCGTGTTTGAAAGTTTTTTTTGACCCTCTTGGCTGCTCACTGGATGATCCATACAATAAGTCTATATACATTGTGATGCCCCTGAATGAATGATTGTTGTTTGTTTGGACACAAATAACCCAACAATGACTCGATGCCATAGTATGCTATAGTATGAATGCTGGTTGGAATTGTGGGAATAGAAGAAAGTGGCTATGTATGCTGTAACAAGTTGGGAATTGCATGTGATGTTGAGAAGGATTTGGGAATGAAATAATTGATGGATGAGTTCGACATAACTGGTGAGTCGACTCAGGGGTGATGACTAGTACTTTTGAGACCTTAAAAATGTTGGCTTATGATATTAAGACCCTGAGATGTTGGCTAAGTGTTGTGATCATTGCAGATCATGAATGTCCGGAATAGAATTGGGTTGGTATTGTTTAAGGATGGCTTCGTTTCTGAGTGGTATATTGCCTCTACCACCTCAGAACGAGATGTATGTTGACCCTTTCCATAGGATAGCAATGAGACTATCTGCGAGTACTGGGTAGTACCGAGACTTAGCTGGGAGTTATGAATTGTTGCTAGATGACTCGAGTGTCCCTTGACGGAGATGATATATTGGGTAGCGAGATTTTCGGAAATTATAACTGCTGGCTTGGTTAGAAATTGTTTAGTCGAGTGATGACTCAGACTAGTAAGACCGTTAGTATGCTATGGGTGAATGGATTTGGCTAGAGAATATTGTGGCTTAGAACATCTGAATGTTGACTTCGATTGGTTGGATGCAAATCAAATGTGGCTAATACAAAGTTGGTTGCGTAGCTGAAAGTTTTGAAAATATTATCGGTGAACCAAAGGAATATTAGAGATCTGTGTTGTGACCCTAAGGTGTAATAGATGTTAATCTATCTTGATCACCAAAGGATAGTCATTGCCTAGGTGCATGTATGCTGAGGAATTTAAATGGATTAGACAAGTAACAAGTAGCCACCTTGACTATTTGTGTTGCCTAGAGGATGGTTAATTGATACATGAATTGTCGGATTGAATGGAATGAACTACTCGACCCTTGAGGTAGGAAATTTTAAGAATGTCCATACGAGATTTTGACGGCTGGGTAAAGAACGAGATTTAAGAATGCCCGTAAGATAGTTTGATGATTGATGAAACGAATGGGAATTAGAAATTGCAAATGTGTTGGATAAAGTTGGTATATGTGACTGTTGGATTGGGATATAGTTTGCTGGCTTATGACTTAGAGATGTGACTTTGTCATACAGACCGAATAGTTTGATTCCATAGTTATGTTATGACTATCAGGAATCAATGACCCTTGAATAGTTAGCCTTGGCTTATCGGTTCGTATGAGTACAAAAGGATTTGAAATAGAAATTGAATCATTGGGAATTTACTTGATGGATTATTAGAATGATGATAATCATATGTCGGATTGGGATTGACCGTGATGTTGATAGATCGATCTTAGTCGATCGTTGGATAAAGTCTAGAATGAGCCTCTGTGGGAATTATTTCCTTGAGGAAGACCCTGGATAGATAGACTTGACCCTAGCGACCAGTTGATGACTTACCAATTGTTGGCACAGCCGACAATGGAGATTCGAATTCAGACTGAGTTGAAACCCATAGGTTTGGGTAGAGTTCTTTAGAACTGTTAGTTGCTTGTTGGCCCTAAGAATAAGAAACTAGCATGATCCCTAGTAGCCGCCCACTCTAGGGAAGTCACCTGAATGATTAGTTATAGCTGTCGGTATAGCTAACCATTGAGACTGGACTGTATAATAGGATGACCGTTGGCTACCGTAGGATAACCTTGTGGCATTGAATGAGAGATGGTGATGAGTACGACCTAAGAATGATATGTTGTATGTGTATACTCCCAACTTGTACCTTAGAGCTGTTTGACCTTTGAGGATTATGTGTCGGCCTATAGCGGGAACTAGAGTTGTGGGATGAGACTTCAGTAGTATTTATCGAGTAGTGAATTGTTATATGAGATGGAATTGACGGCTCACGACGGGAATGTTGGATAGGTATCTACAGTCGGGTAGCTGGGTTAACCTTGACTATTGCATAGAATTGTACCCTTGGCTTGGGTAATCGATAGCTGGTTGATGTCGGATTGTATCTTTTGGAAAAGATGAACTGCCTCGGTGAGAAATACTGTTGGATTCGGAAAGGAATATGATTGCATGTTGTGAACTATTGATATGAATGGCTCTAAGTTAGACCCTTGATCGAATGTTAGAAATGTTGTGCTTGGATAGAGAGCCTAACCAAGTTATCCCTGATATTGAGTATTGTGGCTGGAAGATACTGATGGTGGCAAGTGAATAAAGAAATAAGTCAATTGAAAGGATGCTAAGTCGAATTTAGAAAAGAGAATTATATTGTGGCTGATCGAATCGCACTAACATGGAAGTTGGCTGAAGTACATATGTTTTGGGGACGCCTAAAATATGTGTATGGATCCAGCTGAAGTGATTGGTTGCGACAGAGATAACATTATGGGAAGAATTTATTGCACTAGCACGGACTTTGGCTGAAATGCATATATTTTGGGGACGCCTGAAATATGTGTATGGATCCAAACAAAGTGATGTGTTGCGACCAAGATACAATGGAAGGAAAATGTTGGTGAATCAATGAGAAGTTACAAATATTTAGAAAAGAAAAAGATGGATTGAAATCGTCGATGGATTAGAATGATACAGTTGGATAGCTATTTTGAAATGACGGAGTGTGCTGAAATGAATATTGAATTGAAGCTGAATGAGTAACTCATGGTGATTAAGTGAATCTAGTGGATGAGTTGTTTCTTTAAGTTTCGAGGACGAAACTTTTTCTGAGTGGTATATTATGTAATGCCCCGCTCCGCACGAGGCATTTGATTGGCTTATTGGATGCTATCAAGATGTTGGACCGTGACTTAAGTGGGAATCAGGAGAATTGAGACTGATGCAGTCTCACTTAGCTGGCTAGACGGAATGGGTATTGGAATGTGGCTCGCTGGTGGAGCTACGCTTAGTGGAATTATAGGCAAGTGGAACTGTCCTCCTTCCTTCTTAATCCTGCATGCTTAATAAATGGAATGGAATAATGTGATGCTTTGAATATGTCCCTAAATGTCCCTTGTTTTGGTTGCTGAATAATAGAGATGCCTATATTATGAGTTATTGAAATGAATAAGACATGAATAGTGAACTGTTGTTTGAATCACACTTGAACTACTAATGTAACTTGATGCCTGAGAATGAATCGATAATGTCCCTTATGCTTAATCTTGATGAAATGAATGAATCACTTGAGTAATGAGATGCTGCGTGAATGATACATGAGTAACGAACTGGCTATATTATTAACACAAAGAATTGAATGAAATACTGATTCATGTACATTCTGTATAACTGCTGCTGTTGCCTATTCCTTATAAACAATGAAAGAAAGAATATTGTCCCTATGAAATGAATGAAATGCTGCAGGTCCTATCGAGATGAATGAAATATTATTTGTTCCTCTTAGAAAGGAATGATATGAGAAATATTGCAATGATTGATACAATGAGAAATGATGAGGCTTGGGATCATTGAGATCACCAAGTGAACAGGTGGAAATATTGGAAAGATGAGATGATGAACTGTTGCCTTTACATATCTTATTATTGTATCATGCGACTTCGAACACGATCGAGTCGGACACGCATTCGCATGACCATAGACGTACTTGTATACAAGGATTTCCTCGAACGGTACCCGCGGCGGTGGGATCGAGTCGGCCTAGGAGGAATTGGTGCTTTGGTAGCACGGTATTGGGATCCTCATTCGGGCTCGCAACCTGGTGAAGGGCACATCCCATACCTTACGAAGTCCTATATGGCACGTCGATATGGTGCACAACCACCAGTGGTCATGTAGTCAGGATGCATGCTAACGAATGTTTTGTGCAGACAGAGTAAGTATATCATATTATCCTGTATTGTATGCAGGTATGAGGGAATTGGCTATCGGTAAGAAATCACTTAAATATGATACATGCAGTATATGTTGGTTGAATGGTCTGCTTAATCATATGCTAAACAAGTTAATGATATGATGTTGCCTTTAAATGAGAACTTGCTTAACATGTTAACTTCAGTATGCTAGAAAGATGCCTTGCTATGAACATTGCTCAACCATAACATACATGCTAAGTGATGCTTGAAGTGAGAACTGTTATAACATGTTAAAGATGTTAATGTTAACGATGCCTCAATGATGCCTTTGCATGATAATACCAAGAATGCTAAATGATATGTCCACATGAATGCCACTAAGAATATGTTTACATGCTTCACTCTGATTATTGCCCATGAATTGTAAACTGATGCTAGGCCCAAGTAGAAAGATCATTCTCATAAATGCTTGCTTAAATGATCACTTTAATGTTGGTTTATGTGAGTGGGTTGGATTCTGCTCGCCAGTACATAGATGATGTGCTGACCCACGTTTTGTGGGCAGGTGCTCGTGCTTGGAATGTTCTACACACGGAGATTGGTTTGATTGGTCCCGCGGCATCGAAGATTTGTTGGGCATACAGAAGCTCTCCTTGTACAAGATGATGTCTTCGGTTTATAAAGGACATAATGTATGGAACATTGTAATCAGTTGTACCAGTGAGATTGTAAGCCAAGTCGGTATATCGAGTTGTAATCCATTGTATCCAAATATCAAATGTAAGCTGTATAGTATTGTTCAGTTGGTTTCCAATGTAAAGAGAGATGTACTGTAATCATTGTACTTCAATACAAGTCTTGTACTCTTCTTCAATTATCAATAAAGAGAACAAAGTTCTATATATCTCAGTGTGGCTTCAAGTTACTCTTTTTCTCCGCTGCTATAAAGAAGTGATGTACTTCTATTCAATAAGAAAGATTGTCCTCATTAAATTCAATTTATCTGCTTCTGCCGCTGCGATGTGTTCCTATTTGAAGAATAATCGATTATGTACCATCTTTGCCTTGTACAAGTGCAATACCAGACTTGTACGGCATCACGCCCAAGCGAGGACGATCGATTCCAAGAGATAAAATATGTGAAGAAATGACTCTACGAATCGGGGCGTGACAGCAGTGCCCTCGACCTTTCAAAGGAACCGAGGGTATCATCTATGCCGACGAATGGCTTGATAGTATGGACCGCCTTCTGAGCGTCGCTCGACTCCCAGAGGATCTCAAGGCGGAAGCTGTAGGACTCCAACTACAGGATGTGGCGAGCATCTGGTATCGAAATGAACCCCGACTCCAGGACAAACAGCTCGACTGGGACACTTTCAAGAAGCTGTTCCGCAGGAAGTTCTTTCCGACATCGGAGATGCGGGACATGGAGAGGCAATTCCAGGACCTGAAGCAGGGAAGCATGACGATCAGCGAGTATGCGGCAGAGTTCGGCCGACTAAGCCGCTTTGCCCAGAACCTGGTAGCTGACCCCAAGGATCGTGCTGAGCGATTCAGGTATGGCTTATGAGAAGAGATTCGCACCCCTGTGGTCGCAGGTGGCGCGAAGACCTATGAGAGGATCCTGATCCGAGCTCAGGATGTGGAGAAGAGCCAGCCTTCTCGATCCAAGAGGGAGTACCCTAGAACCAGCAACTTCCAGGGTAACCAGAAGAAGCCCCATGTCAGCAATTTCAACAACAACAGGCCCCAACACCAGCAACAGCACCATCAAGCAAGGAACAACGACAAGTCACCTCAGAAGCAGATTCCTGTCTGTGACTACTGCAAGAGACCAGGGCACCAGGCGAATATCTGCAGGAAGAGACTAGGGCACTGCCTAGTTTGTGGGTCTGCCACCCACCAAGTGAGGGATTGCCCCGTATCCCAATTCTGGAGCGGAGGAGCACAGCAGAAGGCTCCCCTACCTACTCAGCAGCAACGATACGGACAGCACCAGCAGAAGACTGGGCGAGCTTTTGCCCTAACAGCTGATGAGCAGGAGCCAGAGCAGGAACCCACCGCAGATGTCATCACAGGTTCCATTTATGTGTTTTCATATCCTGCTCTAGCATTATTTGATTCGGGTGCATCACATAGTTTTATTTCATCCAAGTTTATATCTGCACACCACATAGATTCGGGACTTAGCAAGGTGATTAGTAGGGTTATAACTGGTGGTGGACCTATACCCATCACTGAGGCTTGTAATTGTCCCATAACCATCTCTGGCCATCAGTTCTCAACACCTTTACTAGTGATGCCCCTGCCCAACTATGATGTAGTCCTAGGGATGGACTGGTTAAGTGAACAGCATGCGCTGATAGATTGTCACCGAGGATGTGTAATCTTCAGCCCACCAGGAGAACCGGAGTTTATAATCTCTCGGGCTCCGGAAGATATGAAGAGTATTTCCTACTCCTCTATCACCGAAGAACCAGGGCCTCCTCACCCTATTATTGCGGAATTTATGGACGTCTTTCCAGATAGTCTCCCAGGATTGCCGCCGGATCGAGGTGTGGAATTCACCATCGATCTAGTACCCGGCTCTTCTCCTATTTCTCGGGGATGCTACCGAGTCAACCCTAAGGAGGCTAAGGAGATGAAGGATCAGATCGATAAGCTGAAGTCGCAAGGATTTATCAGAGATGGAGCTTCACCCTGGGGAGCACCAGTATTGTTCGTGCCCAAGAAGGATGGAAATATGAGGATGTGCATAGACTACCGGGCGCTGAACAACATCACCATCAAGAACAAGTACCCCCTGCCCCGGATCGACGACCTATTTGATCAACTGAGCGGAGCCAAAGTATTTTCAAAGATAGATCTCAGATCAGGCTACCATCAAATCAAGGTCAGGAAGGAGGATATTCCCAAGACGGCATTCAACACCAAGTATGGACAATTTGAATTCTTGGTCATGCCGTTTGGACTGACAAATGCTCCTGCGGTATTCATAAACCTCATGAACAAGGTTTTCCATGAATATCTGGATCAGTTTGTTGTTGTCTTTATCGACGACATACTGATCTACTCAAAGACGGAGGAAGAGCATGAAGAGCACTTGAGGAAAGTGCTGAGTACCTTGAGGAAGGAGAAGCTCTATGGTAAGCTATCCAAATGTGAATTCTTTTTAGATAAGATGGAATTTTTGGGCCATATTGTCACAGGAAAAGGAATTTCGGTGGATCCAAAGAAGATAGCTGCTATTGAGAAGTGGACTGCACCAAGCTCGGTTGCAGAGATCAGGAGCTTTTTGGGACTAGCTGGCTACTACCGAAAGTTTGTAAAGGATTTCTCCAAGATTGCGGAGCCGATGACGAAGCTTACCAGGAAGAACGAGGAGTTCATATGGTCTGAAGCGTGCCAGACAGCTTTTGAGGAACTGAAGAAGAGGCTCACAACTGTGCCGATACTTGCGCTACCCGCAGGTACCGGTGGTTTCTCAATCTATAGTGATGCTTCCGGAAAAGGACTGGGCTGCGTTCTTCAACAACACGGAAAAGTGATTGCCTATGCATCTAGACAACTGCGGACTCATGAGAAGAACTACCCCACACATGACTTGGAACTTGCAGCAGTGATATTTGCCTTGAAGCTATGGAAGCACTACCTGTATGGAGAGAGAGTAGAAATATTTTCGGACCACAAAAGTCTGAAATATGTTTTCACTCAGAAGGAGCTGAACATGAGACAAAGACGATAGCTGAAGCTAATGAAGGATTTTGATATCAACCTGCAGTATCATCCGGGTAAGGCTAATATTGTTGCAGATGCACTTAGTCGATACCCAATGGCGATGTTCTTGACCAAGGAGCGCCATTTGCTGGAGGACATGGAGAAGCTTGGATTGGAAGTTGTACTGCCCGAGGAGGAAATGAAGAAACTTGGAAGAGAAGCCATCGTACCAGGAACTGAATCATCATTGATGCAGTTGCAAGTGCGTTCGAGTCTTATGGACAAGATCAAGGAGACACAATTCCAAGACGAGACACTTTGCAAACTCAGAGACCAAGTGCTGGCAGGAACACTTGAAGGATTCTCAATCGCCAGCGACGGAGCATTGAAGAATGGTACGAGGCTGTGCGTACCAACTGGCGAACTAAGGAACGAGCTGATACAAGAAGCGCACCAGTCGCAGTATTCTATACACCCTAGAGCCAACAAGATGTACCAGGATATGCGGACTATAGTATGGTGGTACGAAATGAAGAAGGACGTATCCAGGTATGTGGCAAGATATTTAATTTGTCAGCAAGTTAAAGCCAGCAGGCAGAGACCAGCAAGATTATTGCAGCCGCTCGACATCCCGGAGTGGAAATGGGAGCACATAACGATGGATTTTGTATCGGGACTGCCTCGATCCCAAGGAGGAAAGGATGCCATTTGGGTTATTGTGGACCGACTGACGAAGTCAGCTCACTTTATCCCCTTCAAGGTTGGTTTATCCACCGAGAAGTTGGCATCACTGTACATGCGGCACATCTACCGGATTCATGGAGTTCCGGTAAGTATTATATCTGACAGAGATACCAGATTTACCTCACATTTTTGGAAGAGTTTGCATGACAGCTTGGGGACCCAACTGAAGTTCAGCACCGCCTACCACCCCCAGACTGACGGGCAATCGGAGAGAACAATCCAGACACTAGAAGATATGTTGAGATCCTGTATCCTAGAATTTGGAGGGTCTTGGGAAGACCATTTGCACTTGGTGGAGTTTTTTTACAACAACAGCTACCAAGCTAGCATCGGAATGACACCGTTCGAGGCACTCTATGGACGTCGTTGCCACACCCCTCTTGCCTGGGACGACGTCGGAGAACGAGTGTTGCTTGGACCTGAGATGGTGACCGAAGCAGCAGAGAAGGTGAGAATGATTAGAGACAAGCTCCGGATAGCCCAAGACAGACAAAAGCATTGGGCTGATTGCAGCAGACGGCCTTTGGAGTTTGAAGTAGACGACAGTGTATTTGTGAAGATCTCGCCTACCAGAGGAACTATTCGCTTCGGCAGAGCAGGAAAATTGAGCCCCATGTATATTGGTCCATTTGAAATACTTAACAGGATTGGAGAAGTGGCTTATCGGGTGGCTCTACCCCCAAGTCTCGAAGGCGTCCATAACGTCTTCCACGTCTCGCAGCTGAGACGCTACATCCCGGACCCGAGCCATATCTTGGACCATTCAGAGCTGGAGATTGGACCCAGCCTCACAGTGCCGAAGAAACCAGTGGCAATTTTAGACCGAGGCGAGAAGAGAACCAGGAACACCATGACGCCAATAGTCAGAGTGATATGGCGGCACAACTCACCAGGCGAGTCGACCTGGGAGCGAGAAGACCAGATGCGGGAGCAGTACCCGTACCTGTTTGAGACTTGAGGTAATCCCTAACCTTACTTTAAATTTCGAGGACAAAATTTTCTAAGGAGGAAAGATTGTGAAACCCATTATTTGTAATTAATTATTAAATAGAGTTTAGTATTATTATTAGCATTTTTCTAAAAATTATTATTATTAATATTATTATTAAATATTTTTGATGTGAAAAGAATTTCGAAAAAAAATATAACAAGGACCTTCGATTTCAGACCCAGACCCGAGTCCGAGCCCAGACCCAGGCCTTAGCCCGAGCCCAATTCTTTTCCTATTTTCAAATCTGGTTGGGCTTAGTTTTAATAAAAAAAATATAGTTACTTGCTGGTCCCGTAGGACCAGCACCCACCCCCCTCATGAATTGGTAAGCTACTCTCCCTTAATCTCCTCTACACCACACACGAGCAACATCACTTCCCCATTTAATTCTCCCCACTCCTCCCACATTCTCACAGGAATCCCTCAACTTAATACTCCTTCTCACAGAGAGAGACAACTCAACACTCTTCTTCACTCTCTCACTCACAGTAGCTCCAACCCAAACCTCTCTTCTTCTCACCTAACCCCCTCACCCCGCGCCCCACCGACGATCCCTAACTCCGGCGATCCTCACGCCCCTCCGGCCGACGCCCTCGGCGCGACCCCGTCGACGCCAAGCCCGCCGTAGTCGCGAGCCCGGCGACTTCGAGGCCGAGCCGCCCTAGCCCGACCGGGCGCCCTTTCGCGCCATCCTCGGCGACCGCGCCGCCTCCGCGTACGCCGCACTAGCCCCATCCAGCGCCAGCGCCTCCCGCGAGCGCGTATCCCGCGCCCCTTCGCGCCAACGCTTCCCGACAGCACTGCCTTTGGCGAGTTCCCTGCTGTTTCCCCTGCCGTGCCC
>JANAVB010043982.1:0-64969 GCA_029216955.1 Iris pallida | reverse complement strand
TGTTAGATTATGAATTTTTTCTATTTACTAAAATTATCGACATTGCCGTAATACCGTAACTCCGAAATCTTATGTTCTTTCTGTCCAAAAGCCCTAATACTTCATAAACTCTACTAAACTATTTATTGTGCAAGGTTTTAATGTTATAAATACTATTTTAGCTAATTTTCAAAAACTTTACAGAATTTAATATTTTAACTAATTATATTTTTGGGCTACATTATAGGTCGATTGTGATATTAATGTGTAGTATGAATAGGACCTGTTTGGAATGATTTTCACCATTAAAATAGTAATTTTAAAAAATATATAGATCTTTATGACTATTTTTTAGAATTTAGATTTTATTTTTATTATAGTTATAAATTATTTTATGAGAAAAGTTGGAACTTATGTTATAAGTATTGTATCAATATTATGGTGACCAGTAGTAGATACTAATATAATCTATATATGCAAGTTGATATAAGGTATTAATACGAGTGTATTATTATAGGTCATCTTGGAGGAAGTGACGAAGATACCAGAGTTGGTTAGGCCTACCCTCAATAGCAGTTGCAGGCAAGTGTACCTTGCCATAGTTATAGAATATTTATTTTATTTCATGTTGTTTATTTATTAGCATTGCATGACATAGGATTGTCGATGCTTAGTGTGCATTTCGTAGACGGGTATCGATGTCATGATGATGACACCGAGTATTGACATTAGACATTACGTGTAACGTCCCAGTCCTAAAATACATAGGACAAGGAGACCATATACATGCCAGCTACGTATCGAGAGGACTCCAACCCAGCTCGAGTACATATAAGCTGTCTTGTTGTTGTAAATCAACTATATCTCAATCCACTAAATACACTACTAGAATAGTCATATTAGCGACGCAATTAGCGACGTTTTATTTAAACGTCGCTAACGTTTAAGGAATTAGCGACGTATTCTATAAACGTCGCAATACATCACTATTACCGACGACGACGTTTTGCGACTTTTTTTTTGTATAAGAAAACATACGTTACGGATAAGTCGGTGAACGTCGCTAATATCACTAATATTAGCGACATTTACCGACGTAACTACTGTAATGTTGCTAATTTCACTAATATTAGCGACGTATAGGTATGACGTCGCTAAATTAAAAATATAGGGCATTTAGTTTTCATTTCCCCCCATTATTTTCGATCGAAATTTTCCCAAACGAAAGTGCGCTCCCCCTCGACGACCCTCCCCCCTCGGCCTCCGGCGATCCCCTTCCCCCTCGGCCTCCGCCGACCCCCTCCCCCCTCGGCGACCCTCCCCCTTGGCCCCCGACCCTCCGCGACCACCCGCTCGACGACCCTGCTCCCACCGGCGACCCCCGGCGACCCAACTCTCCCTCGTCGACCCCGCTCAACCTCATCTCCAGCTCCCCACCGGCGACCTCCTGCCCCCTCGATGACCCGCTCCTCCGGCCCCGATTAGGTAAACCCTAGCCTAAATGTTAGTCCTGATCATGACTGATACGATTCTTACATTATTTCTGTATTGGTGATATTAAACATATATGTATATGTATGTATTTATATAAATAGGCTATATAATTGAATGTTGTATGTTTTTGGGAGTTTGGGAGTTCTGAGTTAGGGTTTGCTTTTGAGTTTGATTCCCAGGTTGAGTTTGTGAGTCTCTGAGTTAGCTTGGGTTGTAGTTCAGTTCAGTTGTGGGTTTACATACACCAGTTTGGGATAAGTTTGGGTTTACAGTTTCATATATATAGTATATGTAGGTATTGTTTACTGTCATATATAGGATGATGTATATGTAGGTATTTTCTTATGCTGTGTTGTCTAAGTGCAGTGAGTTCAGATTTCATGTTTGTGTGGGTTAGCATATGCATTGATACATATAGATGTTTGCCTTGGTTTAGTTTTTGAGATAGGTTCAGTTGAGTTATGTATATAAGTAGGCTTGCATATATGAGAGGGTATGTTAGGATATGAGTTACTATATTTATGAGAGGATATAATATATATATATTATATATAATATATATTATATATATATATATATAATATATATATATATATATGGTATACATATGGTATACCATATGTGGTATACATATGTGCTTGACCTAGTGTACCTTAGCCATACCCTGAGATATGTATAGGATTACCTAGAAATGAACCCAATAGGCTAATTGAACTTGTGGACTAGAGTTTGACCAAAATCCTAGCTAGTTGACCTAGTTTGACTAGAAGTTGACCAAGAGTTGACTTTGACCTAGAATCATGTAGAATGTATTGTAACTTCTATTATTACATCTTGAATACTTTGTAATCTGTGTTGCTCTAAATAGGACTCAGTTACTCCGGTTTGGACATCTGTTCTCACCAGATGTTAGTCCTGATCATGACTGATACGTTTGTATCCTAATAGTATATAAGGAGTATCCTAGTACCTACAGTGTATAGAGTATCCTAGAAGTATAGGTGATTGGTATATCGTATTACATAGAGTGTATAGAGTGAGTATCCTAATAGTATATAAGATATTCTAGAAGTAAAGTGTCCGTGTCAGTCCGAAGTAAGGTGTCCATGCCATCCCTTCTCTGAAAAAGTAAGTCTACTACCGATATCGCCGATACCAATACTCATAGGATAGTCCGATACCGATTCCACCTATATGTTGTTGCTCAAGCAGTTTATAGCTACAAATACGTAAGTGCAACATGAAAATCTTATCTGTTAAATATGTTACCTAAAAGCATCATTAGTAAGGGAAATTCATTACTAAGGGAAATTTTCCCCAACCTCTTGTAAAAAAGGTGTTTGTCGAGGTATAATTGTACTTGTAGAAGTGCATGATGCTAACTGTCCAATATTGACCCTTTCGGTCTATAAGAGTTACTTCACTCAGTTTGTCAAGACAAGTAAACATTTTAAAAGTTTTGCCTTGTAGCTACAGGCAGTTGCCTGCATTTTGCCGTATAACTTGGCCTTTGGCCTGTGCTTGAGCAGTGTAGACTTCCAGGTTAGGGTGTTAGTTCATGATTAGCATTGTTTAGATATTAGTTTCAGTTAAAGGGTTAGTTTAGATTAGGATATTAGTTTATGTTAGAAGGAATATAATGTTAGTAGATGTTAAAGTAGGATATTAATTTATTAGTTAGGATAGATAGTTTGAGTTAGGATACTGCTCAAGCACAGGCCAAAGTGTCGATATTGGATATTAATTTAAAAAGTTTTACTTGTCTTGACAAACTGAGTGAAGTAACTCTTATAGACCCAAATGGTCGGTATTGGACAGTTGGTGTCGTGTACTCCTACAAGTACAATTATACCTCGACAGACACCTTTTTTACAAGAGGTTGGAGAGAAATTGAGATGAGTATCAGAATCGGTATCGGTCTCGGTATCGGTATCGAACTAATTATGTTTAGTTTTCTTACGATACAGATTTTTACATCCAATCTGTAATAGATCGTTACTTTGTTGATCGTATATGGATGTACCAGCGGATCCACCTCAACCGTATGTACTTAGTATCGACCGTATCGGATTAGTATCAGTCTATCGGATACGACACTTTGACACAAGACAGTTGTTTTAGTCCCAACACAGTTGTTTTTGTTTCTTTCTTCAAATTCTTTGTTTGTAATACGTGGAATGAATGAACAGTTTATGTTGATCCTTGTAGTTGGAATAGGATTCAGCTTGGCACTCGCCACTAAATAGACCCTAGTGTAGCATTGTTCCTTAACATTAAACTCCAAATTTCCTCCTATAAGAATATTATGTGCTAATAGAGTTCTTTCTTTTTCTACTTAAAATTCTCTGCAACTGTAGAACTCTATGATGATGTAGAATATAGTCAAAACATGACTTAAATTTTCTGCAAAGATTTGCAGCTTCAAAACGACTTATGTAACCCAAGCTCAACTTGCTGAATGATTGTCAAAACAATATTAAATTTTCAAGCTGAGACGGCCAATTCATTTGTGAGTAATAGTGAAGAAGTGTCAATGAGTGAAATGTCACCAATAACCTTAGTTTTCTCTAAACTGTCACTCTCTACTTACCTCTATCTGAATTGCGCACCCATATCTAAACTGCCTTAACATTCATTCACTGACTGCAATGTGCATGTATCTATCTTACAGAATTATCCTCAATTGAATTTGGATATGAATTACTACTTACGAAATCATTCGTGGATGTACAACCGTCATCCTGATGACATGTGTGGTGTGCGTGATGAATTCATAGAGGGTGTACAGCAGTTCCTGCAGTTTGCCAAGGCGTTCCTTTAGTACATAGACGGTACCAAAATTAAGTGTCCGTGTGAGATGTCGCAACTTGAAATATCATCCAAAAGTGGAAGTCATGTATCATTTATACTCGAAGGGTTTCATGCCGAATTACTATCAGTGAAGCACGCACGGAGAACTTGTGTCTTTAGGATCGGAGTATGAGCCTTATGTGGATATCCACAACAACGCTGCTTACGACGATGGTTGGTGAACATGATTTTTGACGCGGCGGGGCCTAGTATCGATCCGGACGATCATGAAGCACCTGAGGAGGCACCGAACGTCGATGCTGTACATTCATAGTTGCTGGAGAATGTAAGGACTCCATTATCCTGGTTGTGAGGATCATTCACCGTTGGAGGTGGTTACAAGATTGTTGAGCATCAAGTCCGATTTTAACATGTCGTAAGATTGCTACAACCGTCTTATGGAGTTGCTTATAGAAATATTGCCTGAGGGTGCTAAGTTGCCTAAAGACTTCTATCGGTCTAAGAGAGGATGGTGAGATCGCTCTGGATGGGATACGAAAAAATTGATGCATATCGCAACGGTGCATGTTGTACTACAAAGACGACAAGGATGAAGACGCCTGCAGATTTTGTGCCGATCGCTACAAGGGCAGTGGTAGAGGAAAGTTTACCGGTGCCAGAAGCCTACCGATTCGATGCCTACTTGTCGTTGACGCCGCGGTTGCAGCGGGTTTATGGTGAAGAAAACTGCAGAAAATATGAGTTGGCATAAGCGGGAACAGACCGAAGGAGTATTGGATCACCCATCTGATGGAGAATATGGAAGCACTTTGATCGAGAGTATCCAGATTTTGCTTCTGATCCACGTAATATCAGATTGGGTCTCTGCTTCGACGGTTTTACCCATTCGGACTTTCGGTATCCCAGTATTTGTGTTGGCCTGTGATCGTCACTCCATACAATCTACCGCCTTGGATGTGCATGAAGACTCCGTATATGTTCCTCACCGTTATTATCCAGGTTCGAACAATCCGAAAAGGAACATCGATGTGTATTTACAGCCATTGATTGATGAGTTGAATCAGCTGTGGGAAGTAGGTTCCAACACGTACGATGTATCTAGAAAATAAAAATTTTAGATACGGACACACTTATGTGGACCATCAACGACTTTTTGGCCTATGGTATGTTATCTGGATGGAGCACACATGGTCATTTTGCATGTTCGTATTGCATGGACCACACTAAGGCTTTCCGTTTGAAATACGGAGGCAAACTGTGCTTCTTCAATTGTCATCAACAATTCCTGCCGAAGGATCATCCGTACCGGAGGAACATGAATGCTTTTCGTGCTGGCGTTGTGGAGAAGGCTAATCCCCCGCCAAGGTGGCCCGGATACACGATATGGGAAGAGGTAAAAGATTTACCAAGAGCTATTGAATAGCCTGCTACGGGCTACAAGTGTGACGGATTTGGTCGCACTCATAACTGGACGAAGAGGAGTATATTCTGGGATCTGCCATATTGGAGCACCAATCTGATTAGACATAACCTTGATGTCATGCATATCGAGAAGAATGTGTTTGACGACATAATTATACTGTAATGGACGTAAAGGGAAGACGAAAGAAAATCCAAAGGCTAGATTAGACTTGGAAGAAATATGTAGACGTCATGCATTGCATTTGATAGAGGACGGGAATGGGAAGTTGAAGCAGCCTAAGGCAATTTTCTTACTGGAGAAGGAGGATAAAGTGAGACTTTGTAGGTGGATTCAAGGTCTGAAATTTCTAAACGGGTATGTTTCGAACTTGAGAAGATGCGTCGACCTGAAGGAGAACAAACTGACAGGTATGAAGAGCCATGATTGTCACGTATTCATGGAGAGGTTAATTTCGATTGTATTTCGGGAATTCTTACCCCCGGTTGTTTGGGATCCATTGACCGAGCTTAGCATATTCTTCAGAGATCTTTGTTCTAGTAAGTTTCTCGTCGATCGTCTAGAAAAGCAGGAGAACGATATTGCGGTAACACTGTGCAAGCTCGAGAAGGTATTTCCTCCTGATTCTTTGACTCCATGGAGCATTTGCCAATTCATCTTTCTTCGAGGCACGTGTTGGCGGGCCCGTCGGTTATCGGTGGATGTACCCTTTGAGCGGCATTTGAACCACCTAAAGTGGAAGGTGAAAAACAAGGCTCGGGTCGAGGGTTCGATTTGTGAAGCCTATATTCTCGAGGAGATTACAAACTTCTGCTGACGTATTTCAAACCTCATGGTGCTATGAATAGAACGAGGGCTCTGAGAAACGACGACGGTTATCAAGAATCTAATGATGGAATACTGAAAGTATTCAATGCGTCCAAAAAGCCTTCAGGGAAAATGAAGAAGAGATATTTGAATGACGAAGAGCTAAAGGCTGCTCAGTTGTATGTATTACTCAATTGCGATGAGGATGAAGTGGAGAAGCTAGAGGGGTAAGTAATTAATGATAAGTTTACGTCATCTCAATGTAATAGTATAAGCTAATATTATTGTACTAATCGACGGTTGCTTCGTTGTTTTTCAGCACATATAATGCTGAGTTGAGGTCGGTTAGACCCTACCTAACAGACGAAACATTAGAACAAGAAATGAGACGTCATTTTCTTCTTGGTTGAGCGAATATGTAAGCAGCCCGGTAATTACTGGCCTCTTTTAATGCAACTGCGCAATAAATAACTTACTATCTCTTCTTTGGTATTCAGGTCGATCGTCTAATTTCTCCCGAGATTGAATTAATTAAAACTCTTACCAAGGGACCAATTATTTTTGTTAAAATATGGCCAAGTTACTGTGTCAATGGCTTTCGGTTCAAGTCGACAAATGCTCCGATCAGAGACCGCTTCCTGGATCTTGATTCCATAAAAATAGTTGTCTGTGTATCAAATCTTTGAACTACAAAGACGTCGATCCAGGAAATGATTTCTTTGGCATCTTGCGAGAGATTGTGGAGTTGACGTATAATTATGGCAGAGAACCTGCAAAGATCGTGTTGTTCAAGTGTGAATGGTTCGATCCGACTGAAAATCAAGGTTGAAAAATTGACAAGCATGGTCTTATGGATATAAACTACGTAGATATCAAGGCTATGAACCATTATCCTAGCAACTCAAGCTCAGCTCGTGTACTTCACAGCTTATCCGAGACGGGGAGCAACGAAGTCTGACTGGTGGGTAGTATGCAAGACTAAAGCTAGAGATACTTTTGATGTTGACGAAAAAGCTTATCAGGAGGACGAGCTACCTCTTGTAACCAATATTGTTGATGTGGACT
Organism: Iris pallida; assembly: GCA_029216955.1. NCBI lineage: Eukaryota > Viridiplantae > Streptophyta > Magnoliopsida > Asparagales > Iridaceae > Iris > Iris pallida. The sequence goes on along the minus strand of JANAVB010043982.1, from coordinate 57,393 downwards.
CCACGGAAGTTACGCATTACACGACACATAATAGAAGATGCAGAATTATCCGAAGAGGAAGACGAAGCCGACGAAGGCGAAGATGAAAGTGAATATGAGGAGGAAGATGAGTTCGAGGAAGACGAACAAGATATTATTCTGAAGATGATTGAGAGAGACATACTTTCATTTTCTTATTATGTAGAGTTGGTTATTATCTAGTCTTGGTTATTATCTGAATGTACTATCTGGACTTAGATGTTTTTTGTAGAATGTACTATCTAAACTTAGATGTTTCTTGTAAATGTATCATCATATGTTGTCTTGGTTTATCTTGTCTTTGTTGCACTTTCATATTTCTAGTCTCTATTATTTGTTGTCTTTGTTGTATCTCATCATATGTTGTTATCAGGCATGACAGGTCGTCGCGGATCGTTTCGTATTTCCCGATATGGGGTACGGGGTACTGATACTGGCAAAGGACAGGGTACTCCTTCGGTACCTACTGGTGGTACTGCTAGAGGATGGGGTTCTTCTTCGGTACCTCCTATTGGTACCGGTCTAGATCCTCGTCGCCCAGTACTCCTGTGTATCGGACAGTATATCCGCCCGCCACGATGCTACGTGGCATATCTCCTGGGACGAGTAGTTTCAGGCCTGGGACTGCTCCCGAGAGTAGCGTTCCTCCTGCTGATACGACGATGGAGACAGATGAGCAGATGGAGGAGGCTGTGCCGATGGCCGACCAGTATCAGGCAGATGATGCCTGCGTACCTCCGGAGGAGACGAAGACGGAGATCTGGGCCGACGGTACAAAGTATGTATTTTGGTTTATCATTTTTTCTGTGTTTATCATAAATTAACTTTTTCATGAATATAATATTCTGTATAGATATCGTCCCCTGTCGGTACAGAGACGCCTAGGCCAGATCTTGAGGCAAAATTATGGTGGTCCTTGGATAAACTACTCGGATGCTCCGGACGATAGGAAGGCCTATTGGTTTGCGCACTTCAAGGTTAAAATAGATTTTGCTTTTAACATGAATCATTTCATTTATGCATATTATATATTACTGAAAAATATTTGGTTTGCGTGCTCTTCTAGGATATGTTTTTCTATCCACCGCACCGAGCCGAGCTGATCGAGGGGATGTTTCCTGCTGTCGCTGCTAAGCTGATCTGCGACGCTATTAATGATCAGAAGGCTCATGATCATGCCGGAAAGCCGATCCAAGGTTGGATCACCCCTGATTAGTGGGATTCGATGAAGGCTCGATTCAACGAGCCAAGGTACAAGGAAAAGTCGAGAAGGCCAAGACGGCTAGACAGCATACCTCGAAGTGGTGCGGTGGGTCGATTCCGATGAAGGAACATTTCTGTCGTCTGGTATGCATTTTTCTTTCAAAATATTATTTTAATGCAAATCCGATAAATTATTACAAAGATAATATATTTAATTACAGGTAAGGAAGGTCGATAACGCCGACATGGTGACCGTCTTTCTGGCCACCTATCGGAAGGGCGAAGGCCTTATTGACGAGAGGGCCGAGCTTGCCTATGTAAGTATTACAATACTATTTGTTAATTATAATACTTCGTGTTAATTTTAATATAACTTAGTAAATATGCATGCAAATAATATTCATGTAGTTAGTAATAATAAATACATTAATTAGAGATTAGAAATCATAGAGTACTATCCATACTTTCTAGGCCGAGTATCAGAGGCTTCGGGACCGGGCGATTGCTAATGCACCTAATGCAGGAGAGGCCGGTAGTTCCTCGCAGCCCACTCAAGCTCCGTCGACGGACGAGCTGTGGATGACCGCCGCTGGTGGCCTCCGTAGGGGTACGTACTACGGTACGGGATCCTATGGCACCCTAATTGTGAGCCAGTCCTAGGGCATCTCCCGCTAGTGTGCATGGTCCACAGCCGTCCCAGGAGTCTGCCCGAGTCCACCAGATGATGGAGTCTCTCCGGGACGAGCTGCTATGACGGATTCAGGACTAGTCTCAGCACCAGTCGGACGAGCCTGCACTTATAGCACGATTGGGTGCGCTCGACCGTAGCATTATGGAGCTCCGAAATTTGACTGAGCGGACAGAGCGTAGCGTCACCGATCTTAGAGCGTCGACGGAGCGTAGCGTATTGGATCTGCAGGCATCACAGATGACCATGGGCGAGAGGCTGAGATTGGTGCAGGATTCGGTGGCTGATAGCAGTGATAGAATATTATCTACCATGGATTCATACCACCAGCGACTTGCAGCGTTGGAGCATTATCGTCCTCGGGTGTGCCTACATCGTCGTCGTCTCCATCGGCGCCACTGCCTTTCTTCATCGACACCGACTCCACCGACATCACTACCTCCTTCATCGGTGTCGATTTCACAGGAGGACTATGAGCTTTTCTTAGCCCTTCGTCACGGTGTGCCCCCTCCTGCTCCAGATCCCCAGTAGTCCTAGTTAGGACTATTGTATTGAGTGTTTGAGTACTTGTTTTTCTTTGTATTTGTTTGTGACACTTATTTGTTTGTGATACTTGTTTGTGGTTGCATAGATACATTGGTTATTGGTTGTGTAGACCCATGACAATTTGGATATTGGTTTATATATGTTGTGTGGACTTTGGTTATTTTATGTTGTTATTCGTTTCATTTGGATGTTAATTTACCAGTGTTGAGTGTTCCACCGAAGGGGTCGGCGAACCCAGGATAAAATGTGCTTGTGTATTGTGTTTCAGATTAAACTGCAGAAGAAAATGATTGTGGAGAAAACTGCATACTGCAATTTATTTATTTTTATTTTTTTTCAAATTTAGCGACGTCTACCGACACGACGCTTTCCGATGGCATATTGCGTCGGTAGACGTTGCTAAACTGGCATATATTGCCAGGATACCGATGTATAGCGACGTCAGTTTCGTCGGTATGCGTCGGTAACCATCGATAACTTTCCCAGGATTTTACCTCATTTTCCCAGGATATACCGATGTATAGACATCAAAAAACGTCGTTAACATTCCCCAGGATATACCGACGCATTGCGACATAGTAAACGGCGGTAATTTTCCCAGGAAATACCGACGTATAGCGACATCATGAACGTCGCTATTTCATCGATACAACGACGGTAAACGTCGGTATATTATCAACGTATCTTTGCGTCGGTAAACGTCGGTGTTGGCGACGATCAGCGACGTCTTTCCAAACAGCGACTAAGGTTTCCGCGACAAGAGGAAGACGTCGCTAAATACGTCGCTAAACTGGTTTGCGACGTCTTTAGGCATTTTAGCGACGTCTTTAGGCCTCGCTAAAATGACTTATTCTGGTAGTGATAATGATAAAATGACGAATCAAGTACACTAAAGTTGATCAGACCATAATACACTGATTATAGAATAGATAAATGTATTAGAATGGATCCCCAATAATACATTTATCATGAACAAGCTAAACGAAAATGAAGCTTGCAAAAGACTAAGCTATAATAACAACGAGAATCAAATATAGAACAAATATAAATAAGGTGAATGATAGTAGCATCGACTAAATATACCTGAAGTCTTGGTGAAGTACACAACAGCCCACAATGTATTCTACCTTGATAACATCGGCTAATACCTGGAGAGATCACCAGGTCCTCAGGGGACTAGCAAGATACATAAAACATGCATACTATGATAGTAAATAACATGCAAGGAAATATGCTAGAACAAGAATAAATCACATGGTAGAACTTTATAGATCATGACATGTCATATAAAAAGTAATACTAATTATGGCAATAAATAACCAAATGACTGTAGTCCTATGTGGTGCTCCCGGTCCTATATCTAGTAGTCCTGCGTGGTACTCCTTAATAATAGTGAGTCTTTATCGTAGCCCTGCGTTGGTCTCCTGAATAGTGAGTAGTCGAGGGTCAAGTCAAAGTAACATGGAACACGTGATCAAGTCAAAGTATCATGGCACACGTGATCTAGTCAAGTCACTCGAGTAAACAATACTATTGAAGTCATGTATGGAAATATATAAAGATAACTAATGATAAAATTAAGTGACATCAGATAAGAGACATGGAAATAAATCATGGCAAGATCGCAAATACGGAATAGAAAATGAGTTATGAAAAAGGAAGAATAATAAGAACATGCATGTAAGTAAACTGTACAAGTTGGCAATATACTTGCCTGGTGGACGCGCGTAGATCCAACAATATCCAATCACTTAGTGAGCCACAAAAGTCAAATTCCCACAAACGTCTACGGATGCTGAAACAGACATCACCAACGTTCTCAGCATAAGAAAAATGTCTAATTTTGACTACCCATAATTCCAATTATGGACATCGTGGCAAAATGATAATTTTGAACCAAAATAGTGTCCATCGCTGAACCCGCTTTGCACCAAAAATGTGCCAGAACCTATGGTCTCCAAAGTAATAAATATATACCTATGAGTACAATTTTTTAAAATAAACTCAATGGTTTGTCCAGATTTGGATTCTGATGAGTCGTGAACAAAATTGACGGTTGAATCGGATTGTGGGCCCACCAAATGGCGATCTGGTCAACTGTCTCATAATCGGACCAAACTTGGCTCACAGGACCAGAAAATTGATACGAGCCCAGTGGCGTAAGTTTTGACAAACGTGCACAAAGTAATTATGGTTTTTACAAAGGGGCCAATACAGTATACTTTGACCGATACGCCTCGAATTCATCGTACACGCAACAAATTCGAATTTTGTCCAAGCCCACACATCTGCAACGGTTGTGCGCACCTTTTGATGCTCTCGGGTTGTGGTGAAGTTGCCCGGTTTGTCATACGGACCCCGTATCGGTGTTTCTTGGGTTTTAGAAAAATGTTTTCTTTGGTTTTTAAACTGATTTTCTACCTTCCTACTGGATAAAAATTAAAACTACCAATTGGGTTTCGATGTCGTTTAGGCGGTCTTCAGGACTGTTCAAATAGTTTTGCAAGATTGTTGATGGATCGACAAGAAATTGTCTTCCAATCAGGGGTTGGGATAGTTTTTTTTTGAACTGTTTATGAACAGTTTTTACCGAAGTTTGGGGCGATTTTCAGCCCCATTTATATCCTATTTAATTCAAAACTTCCTAAAGGAATTGAAAGGAATAGGTTAGGTTCATACCAGGGAAATTAACTCGAAGAATGATCGAGTGATGAGACGGGAACCACGCTGCGAAGTTGCCTTTGCAACATTGCTGCTTCTGTTACTGTTGTGGGCGATGTGGTTGCTGCCGTGCGGTGTTGGCGACCGACGGCGTGAGGCAGTGTCCCAGGGTGCGCAGGGGCGAAGGTATACATACGTGTGTATATATATAGCCTAAAATCCCAAAATCCACAAAGATATTTTGAGAAAATTATTTATCCTATTTTCAAAATAAGATATCATTTTAATAGCAATAACATATTTAATATATATAACAACCATTTATAAATTGCCTACTAAATCATTAATTAAAATACCAATACAACGTACATCTACATGGACGTCCTTAGACGTACTTTTCGACCATGTGGGCTTCGGTTTGACTCGGGTCAAATTCAGGCTAGTTCGGTACAACCAGATTTCCTATAAAGTCAAAATTCTTAATAAATTCTATTTAACCATTTATAGGGTTCAAGTCACAACTTTGACTTGTTTTCCTAGTACGGACACTGCTATGGCTATGCCTTCCCTACCATGGCTAAAATACTAGTCAAAACACACAATTACACTAGCCGTGCCAAAATTCTTTATCGATATGCACTTAAAACATAACCATGACTAAGGCTATATATATATATTATATATATATATATATTTTTTTTTTATATATATATATATATATATATATATATATATATATATATATATATATCAAAAGGGAATTTTATTGAAAAACAAGAAGCAAACACACAGAACAACAAGACACATAACCCACAGCTTCCAAAAAGGAGTGCCAATTTAAAAATTCAAACCCCGCTGTCCGAGGGAGGGAGCTTGTCCAGGCGCGTTGCCCGGGGGGGCACGGCCTGAGGGTCTCGGGACCCCCACCCCGTGTCAGAGAGGGGGGCGACTCCGGGAGGGGGCGAATCCACGTCGGGGAGCCCCGGCGAGTAGGGGACAACGGGGAAGCTCGACCCCGAGGAGGGAGTCACGACGAGGAAAGGGGAGCCAGGAACCGCCAGGAGGCTAGGAGGGAGGAAGGGGGGTCAGACCCGGGGGGACAGGAGGGAGGAGCGCGACCCCGCAGCCCACCACGAGCGGGGAGCCACTGGGATGCTCGACCGCGAGGAAGCCGGAGGGGGGCAGCCACGGCGAAGGAGGGATGGAGAGGGGGCCAAAACCCGGAGAGCCGGAGAAGGAGGGGCACGACCACCGGGAACCAGAGAGGTTGGGGTCGACTCGGGGGAGCCGAAGCGGCGGGAGCACGATCACGGTGGGGGGGAGCCACAGCGGTGGCTCGACCCCGGGAGGGGGAGCCACGGGGTTTGTAGAGCCGCTGCAGGAGGGGGAGTTGGAGGATCAGACCCGGGGCGGGGGAGCGGGGGCTCCATCACGGCGAGGGGAAGGAGGAGCCACGACGAGGGGAGGAGGAGAGGGTGGGTGGGCTCAACCGCCGGGGAGCCATAGGGGGGCTCGACCCTGTGGGAGCGAGAAGGGATGATGAGGGGGAATTCGGCCACGGGGAGGGTGATCCGCACCGGTGGCTCGACCCGGGAGGGGGAGTCGCGAGGAGCCTTAATACTATATATATTATATATATACATACATATTTTTTTTTAATATATATATATATATAATATATAATATTATATATATATATCTATATATATATATATTAAAATATATATATATATATATATATATATATATCTATATTATATTAACAATGGCTACAGCCTTCATTGAAACAGTAAAGAGGGGTTGGAACCGGAAGATAGCCCAAGTTCCTACACGGTGCGGGTGGGACCCTAAACATACATCCTGACGCGAAGCGTCAATGACAAAATTCGATTTTTTTTCTTTTTTTTTCTGTTGGAATGATCCAAACATAAAAAAACGAAAAACATTTAAAAATTCGAAATGCACCAAAAGGCGGTGACACAGAACCCTAGGGGGGTTGTGCACTGCCCAAAGGGCACGCAGGCCCAGGCAGACACTGCCGAGAAGGGCCCGCGGCCCGATGGGGGCGCACAGTCCGAGGACGCTCCGGCGCGGACGGAAGCGCGGACGGGAGGGGGAAGGGGGGTCGCCGGGGAGGACGGGAGACGGCGACTCCGGCGAGATGGGGAGGCCGGAGGGAGGAGAAAGGCGGGGGGACGGCGGCTCCGGCGTGATGGAGAGGCCGGAGGGAAAGGGTCGCCGGGGAGGGCGGGAGACGGCTACTCCAGCGAGGCGGGCAGACGAGCCGCGGAGGGGACGCCCAGAGCGACAGGAAAGCCGCGAGGGGAATCGCCGGAGGAGGTGGGGCGAGAATGTCGGGGAGGGAGCGGAGCTCGACCTCCGGACGGGCGCAGGCAGTCACCGGTGAGGGGCCAGCATACGCGGAGGGAGCGTCGGAGAGCGGGAACTCGCCGTGGCTCACGCGGGAGGGAAGCGCCGCCGCCGAGGAAGAAGCCTGGACGGCCGGGATCGCCGAGAAGGGGACCGAATCGGGAGGCAGGAAGGCTGCCGCAAGGCCGGGGGCGGAGGCAGCCGCAAGGCGGGGGGCGGAGGCAGGAGAGGGGATAGGAGGGTGCTCCACGGCCGGAGGGGCTGGGGGAGCGGCCGGGAAGGGCGTACCCAACAGAGAGTAGGCGAGTTGGGCCACGAGGGAGCGGCCGGGAACGCTGCCACTGCGCCGGGGCCGGGCAGGAGAGGGGGAGGGGGATCCTCTACGACCGGAGAGGGCAGAGGTGGGCGCGTCCGTGGAAGTCGAGCCATGGACGACGACGGGGGGGAGGTCCACCGGAGGAGAGGGGGGGACACCCAATGGAGCCAGGCCCGACATCGGCCGAGGACCAAAGAGGGAGGGTTTGTCACGCCCCGATTCCGTCGAATCGATAGTCGTCCCCCGGGCGTGATGCCGTGAGAACCTAATTTGCGATCGCACAAGGCCTAGTCATAAGGTAATCCGAGACACGAGATCTAAGAGAGTACGCAGACAAATTGATAGACACAGTAAGTAAAGGAAACTTGATCTTTATTGATAATGAACATCTTTTACAGACTCCGATACAAGACTCATTGCCGCACGGGCTACAACATGACTCGATTACAAAGAGTGCCGATGAGATAGTCGTTCCATACATTGTACACATCCCTCAATATACACAAGTACTCCATTGACCTGGATGGGAGGGACGCTGAGTCATTTTCCTTGGACTGTCGAGAGCCTTCAAAAGTGGAGTCGCAGAGTAAGTCTTCGACGCACGGCCGAAGCTTCAAAAGTCACGAACGCCGCCGAGCTAGCTGGCGCGTCCCTCCTGGTTTGATTCAGGAAGTTTTGTAAACACATGTACTGGCGTGTCGAGGATCAGCACGAAACACATGTACTGGCGAATGGCTAATTAAATCCAAGCTCTGTATTTGATTCAAGAAGTTTTGTAAACATGTTAGCTAGCTATTTCAATGATATTTCTAACCATCCTGTTCGATTTGCATGTTAACATGATTTGAGGCAAGCATGTAACATTAAGCAACTATCAAAATCATCCCGTGCCATGTGCATTTGTTAAGCAGTAAAAAGGGTGTGAAGGCCACTGGCAATGTCAAGCCATCTCGGACTATAGCTGAGTTAGACGACGACCCTTTCGCGTCGGGTAGGGAGCCCTGTGGGTAAGTTCCCGCATAACTCGCGCCGATGAAGGGCTGGCGCTTGCTATACACTCGTTCCTCCCGGGTCGAATCGGTCCCTTGGCCTAGGTAACCATTCGAGAAAACTACACCTTGTCGACAAGTTATCCAATGACCGTTTTCCTTTGAACTTCGTTGATTTGCTTACTTGACCATCTCGTTGCGATAAACGTTAATCGATTCATTCATTGTTTTGCATAGGCTAAGTGGATTTGCGTAAGGAACACGTTTTCTATTTTCAAAACCGGCAGTTTGATAGCAAGTGTTTCGTGAAGAATCGTGCCACGATTTCTTTGATTCTACACTATTATGACAAGCATTCATTTACTTTATATATTGAGTTTTGAAGTAGAGGGACGAGACAAAGGAGGTCAGCCACTCGCCTTAGCCTTGCTTCAAGCAGCGAGCGACCGGTTGGCTGCGCTGACGTCGCCTACGCGATCACCTGCAATCGCATAAGCAACTGATTAGAACACTGTAAATTCAAGGATATTCGATATGAATGTGAAGCTCAAAAATGCGTCACGAAAATCTATCGTAAACATTCACGAAAAACGCATTCAGGAAAACCAAAGCCAAAGCCAAATCAAGTGCGGCATGAAAACCAGAGCAACGGGAGGTCTCTTCCGACTCAGCCGCAAAGCCAATCCTCGAGGCGCAACCCGCTGAATATGGGACTTGGTTCCGAAGAAGCCATTCCATAACGTGGAATGGATCTTAATTCAACCGTTCCCGTTCGATCGACTCGGCCGATTCTGACCTATCAGTCCTGACCGAATCGATAGCAACAGTGTTCCTTTCTCGCGCACCCCGTGGACGAAGACGGGGCACGATGTAGGGACGGGGCACTACAGGGCTCCGGAGAGGTGCCAAGGGGGTTGGCGGGGGAGTCGGCGTCCGACGAGGTGCTCGAGTGCGCAGAGCCACCGGGGGAACAGGGACCGAAGCCCGACGCCTCGACCGGAGCGCCTGGAACGGTGGCGACGTGGGGGAAATAGATGAGGGGGAAGGGAGGGGAGGGAAGATAGCTCGGCAGGAAGACGCCCGGCCAGGCAGAGGGAGCTGGACCCGGCCGACGGGAGAAAGGAGACGGGCGCCGAGGGGAAGAAGCAGCCCTGGACTATATATATATATATATATATATATATATATATATTATATATATATATATATATATAGTCCCCGTGGACGGTGGAGCACCCCAGCGCAGTGGCGCGGGTTCGAGCCCCCTTGGAGGCATGCCTCCAAGCACCATTAAGAAGTGGACACCCTCAAAAATATATATATATTTTTTTCCCTCAATATATATATATATATATATATATATATATATCTATATATATATATTATAGATATATATATATATATAGATATATATATATAATATATGATTATCTATATATATATATATATATATATATCTATATATATATATATAAAAAAAGATATATATTATATATATATATATATAAAATATATATATATATATATATATATATATATATATATTATATATAATATATATTATATATTATATATATATATATATTAAACAATGGCTAAAGCCTTCATTGAAATGGAAAAACAGGAGGTTGGAACTGGGAGATAGCCCGGGGTTCCTACAAGGTAAGGGTGTAACCCTTTGCAAAAGGCCTAACTAAAGACCGACATTAACCAGCGTTAGAGAAAATATTTGTATTATAAATATAGATAAATAAATATCTATTATATAAAAAAAAGTAAAACATAATATTTTTTTTGGAAGACTGTTGTTCCGGAGTCAAACTCGGTTGAGTTTGAATTTGAAAAAGCAAAGAAAAGGGGGTAGGTGGGGCGTTTCCCAAGGGGGGCAGGCGGGAGCGCTGCCCGAGGGGTGCGCTCCCCCCGAGGTAGAATGCAGCGCGAGGAGGCACGGACCCCGGGGGAGGGGAAAGGGGGGTGGGGGGTAGCCCAGCCGGGGGGCTCCGACAAAGGCGGCCGAATGCGGAGGGCCGCCGGGGGGCTCGGCTGGGGAGGCAGGGGACGCGAGCGCGGACGCCGGCGGTGGACTGTCCTGGGCGCCGGCGACGAGGGAAAGCAGCGCGGATGAGCACAACCTCCAAGCTGGAGGGCGGAGCGGCCTACCACCGCCTGCCGCGGAGGACCACAGGAGGCGGGGGAAGCCGCGAGGGGAAACACCGGAGGAGGATGAGCGAGACGTCGGGGAGGAGCGGAGCTCGACCTCCGGACGGGGGCGGGGAGTCACCGGCGAGGGGCCAGCATACGGTGGAGGGAGCGCCGGATAGCGGGAAACTCGTCGGGGAACTCGCGGAGGGGAGCACCGCCGCCGAGGGAGTCGAATCAGGAGGCAGGAAGGCTGCCGCAAGTTCGAGGCGGAGGCGGCCGCTAGGCCGGGGGCGGCAGGTGAGGGGGAGAAGGAGGATGCACCACGTCCGGAGGGGGCAGGGGAGCGACCGGAAGGGGCGGGCCCAACAGGGAGTGGGCGGAGTTGGCCACTAGGGGGTGGCCGGGGACGCTGCCGCTGCGCCGGCGAGTTCATATATATATATATTATATATATATATATATATATATAGGATTAGAATATTATATATATATATATATATATATATAATATTCTAATCCTATATATATATATATATATATATATATATATATATATATAATATTAAAAACTAATATATATATATATATCTATATATATATATATATATATATATATATATATATATACATATATATATAATATAATATATATATACATATAATTAGATATATATATATATACATATATTATATATATATATCTACATATAATTATATATAGATATACATATATCTTATATATATATATATAATATTATATATATATATATATATATATATATATAATATATATATTATTCATATATATTTTCATATATATATATATATATATATATATATATATATTATATATATAATATATGTATATATTAATATATTATATATATATAATATATAGATCTATATATATATATAAGATATATATATATAATATATATATATATATATATATATATATACATATATATTCTGCTGGCGTGCGCGTGGCAGCCAGGCTCTCCGCTTCCCCCCCAGCCTTCGGCTTCCCCCCGGTGGACGAGTTTCCACCGCCACGGTTCCCGCCCTTGGCCGGCGTGGCCACCGCGTAGTCCCCCCCTCTCTCTCTTTCCCGCTGGACCACGATCAGCAGACCCGAGGCGCCCTCTCGGCTTCGCCCCCTCTCGGTTCTCTCGTCCCATTGGGACCCGCGCCCCCTTGGGCCACGCGTCTCGGCCGGCCACGTGGGATCCTCCCGCCCATTCGTGGGCGTTCGTTTTTTGCATTTCTTTTGAATTTTGAATTCGGGTCATCCATTTTTGGGACCCAGTTGTAGTCCTCTTCCTGTTTTCAATAAATCTGTCTTCATAAAATATATATATAATATAATTGTATTCAAATCTACTTGGCCCAAATAAATTTAAAATAATTGTACTAAGTCATGGCAATCTAACATGGCTCTATCAAGTACGACTGGCTAGGTTAGGGTCCATATATATTTTCTAGTCAAATTGAACTCGAAACTCAACCAATGAGTCTCTTATGACATTCACAAATAAAAAGCACATGGGAACTCGATTGAGTGGCACACCCTTGGCATGTGTGTCATAGTCTCAAAATGGGCCAAAACCATATATTCGGTCTAATGATTTTGATCTATGTCGAGTTGGAAGTTTGGTTTAGAATTACTGTAAACGTTCAAATGGCCTAAATTGATCCGAAGGTGTGGAAGGTCAAAAGAATGTTAGAAAACAAGTTTGGGTAGGACATGATATATCAAATTGAATGTGGACTTGTCGACTTCAAAACTCATGAAGGTTATTTCGAAAGATTGCCATTCCTTATGCTCCAAAAATCAAAGGTACGAAAATACATCTATAGTCATAATTAATGTTAAATATAATTTAATAAATAAAAATCATATAAAAAAATAAAAAAAATAATTATAAAAAATCAGGGTCCTTACAATCTAACAACCTTAAAAGAATTTCGTCTTCGAAATTTAATTTATCAAACAACTCAATAATGATAAGGGGGAAGTGTTTTCAACCATCGAACAAACAATCCATCTTATCTTCAAATATTTAAGGGACGTACTCTAAAAGTTTGCTACTCTATCCTAAAAGAAACAACTGGCAAACTAATACTAATTCAACTATCCATAATTGTTTTCCTACCATCCATGGCCACTAACTTCGTCATAAATTTGAAAGGTTACCAAATTATACCTACTAGGGATCCTCATATATTATTGTGATTATATAGGTAGATCTTATGAAGCTTCTAAATTGTGTATCTAATCTAAACGTCTAACTATATCCTCCTAACCATATTAGTATCACAATTATATTAGTCTCTTTTTACCTGACCAAGCTAAGTGATACTACCATTTTGTCTAATCCTAACTATACAACTGATAGGGCATAAAAGTAAATGGGTTGAGTTAGGCTATGTTTATGTTCTTCTTGTAGAAGGTATCTATGGCATAATAGTAAATGGGTTGGGTTAAGCTAAGTTTATACATACCATTTTGTCTAATACTAACTATACAACTAATCCTAACTATACTACTCTGTACACTAAAACTACCATTCTATTATTGACGAAGTGACTACCATATAGCGTAACCTAGTATGATCATATTTTTTTTTATCCTGAGGACGTCTACCCACCTTTGGTCACACTACCCAATCAGACACATGATACCAAAATTTTATAACCCTTGAACACCAGTTGCATAAATCCATACCACTAGATATCTATGGCATATGGCATCTCTAATTCCCTTCTATACGATAAAGCAAGGGAAGAATAGTCGAGAGTAAATACAAAGTTCAAGGACAGTAGAGAAATTTTCTAAAAGAATTATCAAGGCAGTTGTGGATTGAGATTCCTAAGAGTTTAATCATATTCGTATACCCGTTCGGTACAGTAACGTAACCGAAACGGCTAACTCGACCTGCATTGGCCACCAAAAAATATGTAATGCCCCAGTACAAAATATGTAGGACTCCAGACTAGCTCGTATGTATAAGATGTCTTATTATTCTAATTCAGTTATATCTCAATCCATTAAATAATAATAAAAATGATGAATCAAGTACACTAAGGTTGATCAGACCGTAATACATTGTTTTTAGAATAGATAAATGTATCAGAGTGGATCTCCAACAATACATTTATCATGAACAACCTAGAAAAAAATAAAACTTGTAAAAGACTAGGCTATAATAACAGCGAGAATCAAATATAGAACAAAATATAAATAAGGAGGTGAATGAGAGTAGCATCAACTAAATATACAAGAAGTCTTGGTAAAGCACTCAACATCCCACAATGTATTCTTTCTTGATAACATCTGCTAATACCTGGAGAGAGCACCAAGTCCTCTGGCGACTAGCAAGATACATAAACATGTCTACTATGACAGTATATAACATGCAAGAAAAATAGGAAACAATTGCTAGAACAAGAATAAATATCACATGGAAGAGCTTTGTAGATCATGACATGTCATATGAAAAGTAATACTAAGTATGGCTACAAATAAATCGAATGACCGTAGTCCTGCATGGTGTTCCCGGTCCTATAGCTAGTAGTCCAGCATGGTACTCCCTAACTATAGAGAGTCTCTATCGTAGCCCTGCGTGGGTCTCCTGAGTAGAGATTAGTCAAGTAGCCAATCCTAGTACTGATCGATGGTGAAGTCAAAGTAACATGGAACACGTGATCAATTCAAAGTATCATGGCACACGTGATTAAGTCAAGTCACACAAGTAAACAAACTATCGAAGTCATGTATAGAAATATATAAAATAAATAATGATGAAAGTATATGACATCAGTAAGAGATATGGAAATAAATTATGGCAAGACAACAAATATGGAATAAAAAAGACATGAACAAGAAAGAATATTAAGAACATTGCATGTAAGTAAACTGTACAAAGATGGAAAGATAAACTTGCCTGGTGGTTGCGAGTAGAACCAACTATCCAATCACTAAGTGAGCCACAAAAGTCAAACTTCAGCAAACATCTTCGGATGCTGAAACAGACATCACCAACATTCTTGGCATAAGAAAATATATATGTTTGACTACCCATAAGTCCAATTCTGGACATAGGGGTAAAATAATAATTTTGGACCAAAATAGTATCCACCGTTGGACTCGCTTTGTACCGAAAAATGTGCCAGATTTTGATTCTGATGAGCCTGCACAAAATTGCTCGTTGAATCGGATCGTAGGCCTGTCAAATCGGTGATCCGGTCAACTGCCTCAGAATCGGACCAAACTTGGCTCATAGGACTAGAAAAATAATATGAGTCCGGTGGCATAAGTTTTGTCGAGATGTGATTAATGTGCACAAAGTAATTAGGATTTTTGCAAAGGGGCCAATACGGATACCTCGACCTATACGTCTCGAATTTTCTGTGCACACGCAAGCAATTCGAGTTTTGTCAAGGCCCACACGTCTGCAACATCCGTTTTCATATTTCGATGCTCTCTGGTTGCAATGAAGTTGGCCGATTTGTCGGGACGGATCCTATATCGATATTTTTTTGGATTTTAGAAAACTATTTTTCTTTGATTTTTGAACAAATTTTTTCTACCTTCCTACTGAATAAAAATTAAAATACCAATTGGGTTTCGATGTCGTTTAGTTGCTATTCAAAACTGTTTAAATAGTTTGCGAAATTGTTTATGGATCAATAAGAAATCGCCTTCCAACCAGGGGGTTGTGACATTTTTTTCGAACTGTTTATGAACAGTTTTTATCGAAGTTAGGGTCAATTTTTAGCTCAATTTCTATCTTAATTCGAAATTTCCTAAGGGAATTGAAGAGATATAGGTTAGGTTCATACTAGGGAAATCAACCCAAAGAATGATCGAGTGATGAGACGGGAATCGCGCTACGAACTCGTCTTCGCAACACTACTACTGTTGTTACTGTTGTGGGTATTGCGGTTGCTGCCATGTGTTGCTGGAGTCCGTCGATATTCCACAGTGGCGTGCGACAGTGTCCCAAGGTGCGCACGCAGGCGGAGGTGGCTCGGGATGATCACAAGGGGCTGCGACGACTTTCTCCTAGGCTTTACCAAAAAATTTCCAGATCGTGGTCACTATATACCCAACCTATTTTTAGATAGATTTCTCTAGGATTTAGATGGGATTTTAGGTGATTTTGGAAAAGAACTGGATAACCAATATGTAGGAAAAGATTCGATTCAAATTGGTTTAAATTTGGCCAAGATTTAAACTGCTTAAAATTCAAATAATTTTTTGACCGCTTACAGAGAGGGTCGGGGGTTCGGGGATAATGGACAGTGTATTCAAATTATTTTTTCTTTTTTTCTTATCCCCCTTTTTCCTTATTAGCTATATGTATATATTTATATATATATACACATATTTGTTTACATATTTAGAAGGAAATTTCTCTATATATAAAAACAAGTAATACTTATGAGAATATTCTAACAAGTGTACGTAAGTGGTTATAGCCGATATTACAATCTATATAATTAATTCTATTTGTAGGAATATAAATATTACCAACTCATAAATAATAATATACTTTATGTATGCATTTATATAGTAGGTATACATACGTGTGTATATATAGAGCCTAAAAATCCTAAAATATACAAAAGATATTTTAAGAAATTATTTCCTATTTTCGAAATATGATATCATTTTAATAGCAATAACATATTTAATATATATATATATATATATATATATATATATATATATATATATATATATATATATATTTAATATATATATATATATATATATATATATATATATATATATATATATATATAATATATATATATATATATATTTTAGCCTACTAAGTTATTAAATAAAATAACAATACAACATACATCTACATGGACGTCCTTAGGCGCACATTCCGACTATATGGGCTTGGGTTTGACTCGGGTCAAATCCGGGCTAGTTCGACACAACCGGATTTCCTATAATTCAAAATTCTTAATAAATACTAATTAATCATTTAGGGTTCAAGTAACAACTTTGACTTGTTTTCCTATTAGGGACACTGCTATGGCTAGGCATTCCCTATCATGGCTAAAATACTAGTCAAAGCACACAACTACACTAGCCATGCCAAAATTTCTTGTCGATATTTACTCAAAACTTAACCATTACTAACGCCACTCCATATATATAATATATATATATAGATATATATAATATATATATATATATATTTCCATATATATATATAATATATAATATTATAGATATATATATATATATGGAAATATATATATATATATATATATATATATATATATAATATTATTAATATATATATATATATATTTATATATATATATATTAAAAAAATAAAAATAAATAATATATATATATAGATATATATATATATATAATATAATAATATATTATAAAATATATATATATATATATATATAATATATATATATATATATATATATAATATATATATATATATATATATAAAGTAAATATAAAAAAATATATTATATATTAAGGAAATATACCTGAAGTCTTGGTGAAGCACTCAACATCCCAAAATGTATTCTACCTTGATAACATCGACAAATACCTGGAGGGATCACCAGGTCCTCAGGGGACTAGCAAGATACATAAAACATGCCTATTATGTCAGTATATAACATACAAAAAAACAGAAAATAGTTTAGAGCAAAATAAGATCACATGGAAGAACTCTATAGATCATGACATGTCATATGAAAGGTATATTAAGTATGCCTACAAATAAACCAAATGTCCGTAGTCCTGCGTGGTGCTCCCGACCTATAGCTAGTAGTCCTACGTGGTACTCCCTAACTATAGTGAGTCTCTATCGCAGATCTGTGCGGGTCTCCCGAGTAGAGAGTAGTCAAGTAGCCAATCCTAGTACTAATCGAGTCAAGTCAAGTATCATGGCACATGTGATCAAGTCAAGTCATTCAAGTGAACACACAATCGAAGTCATGTATGGAAATATATAAATAACTAATGATAAAAGTAAGTGACATCAGGTAGGAGACATGGAAATAAATCATGGCAAGACTGCAATATGGAATAGAAAATGAGACATAAATAAGGAAGAATAATAAACATGAATGATATAAACTGTACAAAGTTGGTAAGGTATACTTGCCTGATGGTTGTGCGTAGAACCAACAATATCCAATCACTCAGTGAGCCATAAAATCAAACTCGCAAACGTCTCCAGATGCTGAACAACATCACCAACGTTCTGATATAAGAGAAATGTCTAAGTTTGACTACCCATAAGTCCAATTCTGGACATAAGGGCAAAACGGCAATTTCGGGCTAAAATAGTGTCTGTCATTGACCCGCTTTGTACCAAAAATATGCCAGAACCTATGGTCTCTAAAGTCAACAAACTATATACCTGCAAGTCTAGTTTTCCAATATAAACTCAACGATATGTCCAGATTTCGATACCGATGAGCTGTGCACCAAATCATCCTTGAATCGGATTGTAGGCCCCCCAACAGCGATCCGGTCAACTGTCTCAGAATCGGACCAAATTTAGCTCACAGGACCAGCAAATAATATGAGTCCAGTGGCACAAGTTTCGTCATGATGTGACGAATATGCACAAATTAATTTCAGTTTTTGCAAAGGGACCGATACAGTGTACCTCGACCGATATGACTCGAATTCGTCGTGCACATGCAACAAATTCGAGTTTTGTTAATGCTCACATGTCTACAACATCCGTACGCACCTTTTGATGCTCTTGGGTTACGACAAAGTTGCCTGTTTTGTCGGGATGGACCCCGTATTGATGTTTTTGGGGTTTTAGGAAACTGTTTTTCTTTGGTTTTTTAAACTAATTTTTCTACCTTCCTACTGAATAAAAATTAAAAGTACCAATTGGGTTTTGATGTCGTTAAGTGGTCTTCAGGACTGTTTTAATTAGTTTTGTAAAATTGTTCATGGATCGACAAGAAATCACCTTCTAATCAGGGGGTTGGACAGTTTTTCGAACTATTTATGAACAGGTTTGACCGAAATTTGGTCAATTTTCAGTTTAATTTCTATCCGATTTAATTCAAAAATTTGAAGGGAATTGAAAAGGTATAGGTTAGGTTTATACCAGAGAAATCAACTCGAAGAATGATCGAGTGATGAGACGGGAATCGTGCTGCGAAGTAGCCTCATAATGCTGCTGTTGTTGTTACTACTGTGGGTGCTGCAGTTGCTGTCGTTTATTGCTGGCGGCCGACGACATTCTACAGCGTGCGCAGCGGTGTCCCAGGGTGCACGCGCGGTAGGTGGCTCTTGGGGGATCATGAGGGGACTTCTTCCTAGGCTTTATCAAAAAATTCCAGCTCACGGTTACTATATACCCAACCAATTTTTAGATAGATTTTTTCTAGCATTTAGATGGGGGTTTAGGTGTTTTTGGAAGAAAACTGGATAACCATCTGTAGGAAAAGACTGGATTCAGATTGGTTTAAGTTTGCCAAGATTTAAACTTCTCAAAATTCAAATAAAATTTTTGACCGCTTACAGAGAGGTTGGGGTTTCAGGGATAGTGAATAGCGTGTTCAAATTTCTTTTGTCTTTTTTTTCTTATCCCCTTTTTGCTTATAGCTATATGTATATATTTATACACACACACACACACACACACAAACACACACACACACACACACACACACCACATATACATATATATATATATATTATATATATATATATATATTATATATATATATATATATATTTTTATATGTATATTATATATATATATTTTTTTTTTTTATATGTATATATATATATATATAGATATATATATATATATATATATATATATATATATATATATATATATATATATATATATAATATATATTATATATTTGTTTACATATTTATAAGGATATTTCTATATATAAAAATACAAGTAATACTTATGAGAAATATTCTAACAAGTGTACATAAGTGGTTGTCGCCTATACTACAATCTATATAATTAATTCTATTATAGGAATATAAATATATACCTACTTCATAAATATTCATATACTTTATTTATATAGATATATATATAATTAATATATATATATATATATTATATATATATATATATATATTTTTAACGGGGACATTTTATTAAAACAGAAAGAGAGAGCTCAAGAAGAGCATACAATCGGCCACTGGGCCAACGCAAGGGCCCAGCCCTGCCCAAAACCAAATTTCGAAAAAAATCGAAATTTCAAAAAAAAACAACTGAAGGAAAGAGCAGGGTGGGGAGGGCTCGAAGCCCGAGGGGGGGTCGGTCCACACGCGGACTCGAGGATGGGCCACGTGGGGTGTAGAAGCATGGAAAAGAATAAAGAAAGATCCATGCGGCCAGAGAGCCCCATGCGGCTCAGAGAGTTCATGCGTCTCAAGTATTCATTCGGCTTGAGCGTCTATGCGGCTCAAACAAGCACTATGCAGCTCAAGGAGGAGCCACGTGGCCTGCAAAATAGCTCTCCCCCTTGTCTATTACCGCATTAAATGCCTTGACGGCTGATAGCTCTGACAAGGTGACAGTTCTGACACAAAGATATCATTATGACTCCCTCATAATGACGGACTCCTTGGGAAGCGAAGAAAATCTCTGACACGATCCCCCGAGACTCAGAAACTGTCATGCAACTTTGACACGTGGACAGTCTTATGCGGCCCAAGCGAAGACTCCCCCATACGGCTCACGAAGACTAGCCCCATGCGGCTCATGAAGACTAGCTCCATACGGCTCACGAAGATTAGCTCCATGCGGCTCACGAAGACCAGCCCATGCGGCTCACGAGGACTATCTCATGCGGTTCACTCATGCGGTCATCCACACTCATGCGGCTCAAATTATTACTATGCGGGCTACTCTCAAGCAGCCTTGACACATAGCCAGCCGTATGCGGCCCAACTTTCCTGCGGCTCAGATTTCTGCTGTTTTGACACGTGGCATGATAGCAGGGCACGTGGCATCAGATTGATCGAAATCTCTCAGCAAATCCCAATGAAATATGGGATCAAATCAGATCATTTACAAATAAGCCAATTAAAGATACGTGTCGAGGAATCCGAGGTTGGCATGACAAATCAGGAGGATTTAGTCAATCAGCATTAATTACCCACAAAGGATTTGATGCAATCACATTTATTGCTCAAATCTCGATGAACGGCCCAGATCCAATGATCAATAGCCGCCGACTTACAAGAATGGGCAATCATTGTAAACCCTAATAAGGCCCCCCACTCTTATAAATAGCAGGGTGCCATTCCCCTGAAAAAATGCACAGACAGGAACAGACGCAGAGATATACCACAGAGAGAGAGAGAGAAGAGATACACAAAGGCAGAGAGAGGCATAGAGAGCCAGAGAGCCTGAAGAGAGAGCATTTCTTTATCAACGCCCAGTAGTTCCTACAGAGCCAAGGCTGCACCCGATCGTCCAAGGAGTAAGGCAGAGCTGTCGTAGCTTTCCCGAGCCTCTACCGTTACCCCCCAGAATCTAAAATAAATAATTGTACTTAGACTGCTGTACCTAGATTTTTGTCCCTAGGCTTTCTTTGTACAAGCGAGTTTGTATTGTGAAGTAAAAGTCCAGTCCTTCGATAATTGTTCTGTTCTTTTATATTTCATGGCAAACACGATAGCGACTCTGCTGGGGACAAACTTCTCCACGGCTGAGGAGTTGGTGACGCAATCGGATGCAGCCAAACTTGGCTCCACGCAACAGAAGATGGTCGTCCGCTTCGACCAACAGGCGTTTGAAGAAATGCTCTCTGAAGGAAGTGCTGGCCCGGTCCAGAAGCAAACCCGCACAAAGAAAGCTCGCTGCGAGTGGAGGCCAAAATCATTTGCTCCTCCACAAGCTCTGGATGGGGTACTCTCTGCTACCCAAGACGGCGAAGGCGACTCTCGGCTCCACTTCGAGCCGTAGAGAACTCTGCTGTCCCCAAGTCCGACAGAGGAAAGCACTACGATGCTGGACTTGCAGGGACAAAGAGTGATTCTACGCGCCCCAAGAAGAAGCCGAACGCTCATGCGGCCAAGTCTGCCAACAGCATGCAGGATATTCATGCGGTTGAGTCTGCCAGCCGCATGAAGGAGGTCTATACGGCCAGATCATCCAGCCGCATGAAGAGAACTCATGCGGCCGAGACTCCCAACCGCATGAAGAAAACCTATGCGGCTATGCCTGCCAGCCGCATGAAGGTTACTGATGACAGCCTCATGACGCCTACTCCACGTGGCTCTGTCTTCGACCGTCTCTCCTATGGTCCTGATCTCTTGTGCTCCCAAGAAGATATGTTTGACTCTCTCCAGCATCACCTAGACTCTTCCTACTATATGCCCTTACACACTAGAGCGAAGAAGTCTAGGGCAGCGCGATCTTGGCAAGCTCGGTCCGCTGACCCGATGACCATCCAAGCGTACTGCATACTGTTATGCGGGCCTCAGATGGGAAGTTATACAGAACCACTCGAGTCCAGCCCCCGGCGGCAAACAGACAGAGAGGTTCACAAAAGTCTTCCAAAATCCCGGAAGCAAAAATGGTCGATCCAGACCCATCTGACTTACGCGAGGCTATCCTCCACAAATGCAAGGAAAGAGAAGATGCACCGGGGTGCAAAGAGTCCTCCCATGGACGTCACTGCACCCAAGTCATCGTCAACTGCTGCTGCAATAACGCGACGATGCGAAAAGACCGGCAGTCCGTCTTTCAAAGATTGTAATAGCCGTCTTCAGAAGACGAGGCACTTCCCGTCGTCTCCTGCAACTCTGCTCAGAAAGTCCCCGCCGATGGGAGAGGAAGAAGACAAATGTTCCCAGTCCGAAGATTTCAACCACTTTGACCAAAGATTGTCGTCTAAGCGGGTGCCCACCACCGGAGTTTTCCAAGGCACCCGTTCTAAGACGAAATATGCTACAGTGGGAGATTCGTCGTCCACAACACTGGGGGTTACGGGGACTGGGGGATAGCACTCCTCCGAACCTCCAAGATAACCCGATGTTCCAAGAAGACGAGCCGGGGGAAACAACTCTTCCATCAGATGCAATAAACCCCGACGTCCCCGACGACATCCACAACTCCCAAGACTAGGCGAACTCGGAGATTGGGGGTACTGTTCCTTCCGAGTCCGAACCAGAGGAGAACATTCCCACATACCCCGATGACTTCTCACTACAAGGGTATGATTCGGAGGGCGCTTCCTCCACCGCTCCGTCCATCTCTCTTCACGTAAGGACGGTATTTATGACGGACAGTAACCAAGGTGGTTCCTAGTGATCGCCAACGCATCGACACTCTGGAGGCCATACTGCTTGTCCTTGGTCAAGTCTGTAGACGAGATCAAAGTGGCTCTTCAACTCTGCAGGGAGGAACGCCTGGCCAAACAAGCGCGGGTCCCGCGGTCAATTGCGGACTCGAATTCAGCAGCACCGAACCCGGGCAGCAATCCTCCTGAAGGAACGGCCTCCACCGCGTGGATGAGGCCCGCGAAGCGAGAAGAGAGTTCCAGGAGCTCCGAGCCATGTTTCATGCTCGAGAAAACTCTCAAGACCTCAGAATACGGCAACCGTACCCTGCTGCCTGGAGGGATGTTCCATTCCCACCATGATATAAGTCGTTCAATATCAATCCCTATGATGGAAAGACCTCAGTAAGTCGGTATATCGCT
The DNA here is from genome assembly GCA_029216955.1 of Iris pallida. Taxonomy (NCBI): domain Eukaryota; kingdom Viridiplantae; phylum Streptophyta; class Magnoliopsida; order Asparagales; family Iridaceae; genus Iris; species Iris pallida. The sequence continues at coordinate 33,749 of JANAVB010043982.1, read as the reverse complement.
TACTTCGAGGTCACCACCGACCATCTGCCCCATGATGATGCCATTCTCACACGATTATTCATCAGGGGCATTGGAAGGGGCCGCCTTCGACTGGTATCGCAACCTGCCAGAAAACTGCATCCACTCCTTCGCCGGCTTCAAGCGCATGTTCTTAGAGAGATTCTACGAAGTAGTACAGGACATCACAATGTCCACCCTCATGGACGTCGTCCAAGGGGAGAAAGAGATGACAAGGAACTCATTGAGCGGTTTTCGCCAAACCGCTAATGACGCTGCCGTCTGGAAATCCGGATTCTTTCTTGATTGAAATTTGCCAAAAGAGATTGCTCCCAACAATCAATCTCTGGATGGGCGAAAGTTCAGTTCAAGGACTGGAAGACGTTTATCATCAGTGCTATAAGTGTCGAAGAACGGTTGAAGAAGGCTCGCCAATTAGGATTGCACTATCTCGGACGGAGAAAACAAGGGTAAGCGTTCTAACACCAACAATGACAATGGGGGTAGTCCCTCCAACAATCGGGACAGCAGGGATAAGCAGGCTATGGTGGCCGATACAGCACAGAAACCTGAGCTAAAGCCGGCAGACAAACAATGGCCGCAAATCACTTACTCCTTCGAAGACAGTCACGTCAAGCCCATCTTGGACATGCTCATACAAGAAGACAGAATTCAGCTTCCTCCACCAAGACGGGAACCTCGGCCGGCAGACATGGAGAACCCAAAGTACTGCCATTACCACTCCACCATGCCACACACGACTGCTACCAACTAAACGGTACATCCAAAATCTCATCGATTCGAACGCTCTGGCCATCGACTTCGAAGAGGTAACTGTGGCAGCAAATATGGTGTCAGTACAATTTGGCAGCTTTCCTCCAACCGAAGCTCAAGACGGTGTGGTACCCATCCCTCTGACGACAATGGAGATTGCTAATCTTCTACCTCCCCGAGATCAGGCTGCTGGTCTAGTGCCCCTCACCACATCACGAGGGGAGGTCATGTGGGTCCATCCAGACTTGGTATCAGAAGTGACTCAGCCCACACCATCTTCCATTCGCAAGAAGAAGGGTGGAAAAGTCAGGTCCTGCCGTACAATCTCGGTAGATATCGAAGAAGCTACAGCCGTTGTCACTCGGTCTGGGGCACAATCCCAACCTGTGGCTGATAACTCGGCTGAAGATCATCAGCCCGCTACAATTGACGCTTCGGGACCGGCTCAGCCTCCGACGACCGACAAGCGAAGGAGACTCGCTTTGACAAATCCCTCCGAAAAGAGGCACCGCAGGGGCTGGAGAAGCCCTATAACTTCGACATCTTAGCGCAATTGGTCAACACACCTGCCAAGTTGTCATTATACGAGCTTCTGAGACTCTCAAAAGATGTTCGTGCAGCTTTGAGCGATGCACTCCAAAATGCCGACGCGTACCTGGCTTAGGTCAACCTCACGGAAGAAAACCCGCCTGCAGACCTCCAAGACAGCGCTTGCACAGGAGGGATGTCCAACATTGTCTTCACTCCGCAGGATATGCTCATCAAAACCAACCTGCACGATCGCCCATTATACTACACTGGATACACCGGCGACGTAAAGGTGGATCGGATGCACATTGATCCTGGGTCTTCCATAAGCATCATTCCGAAGGGTCTGCTACATGATCTTCGTATTTTGATGCATCGCCTGACGCCTACAAGCACCGCCATCAGCGGTTTTAATTTGGGCAGGAGCTACCCAATTGGGATCGTCTGAAGTGTCAGATTGGCGATCTCCAATCAGAAGTCACCTGCTACGTCATAGATGCAGATACTTCTTACAACATCCTCTTGGGTTGCCCTTGGATACACGATTGTATGATCGTGCCTTCTACACTGTACCAGTACTTCAAATATGTCGACAAATACGACTTTGTGAGGACAAAATTTGTTGATATCGATCCCTTCAAAGGGGTCGAATCCTACTACTCAGACTCCTGCCTGTACGAAAAGTCGAAGAAGCACCTTGGTAAAGGAGATGTGCAAGCTCGTACCGAGACAGCCACAGGATCAGAAGAACCTCTGACGATCCACCTCCAAGCTCGCAAACCTGGCAAGTCCGCACCCCTTACAGCCACTCTGCGTAAGGACGCAATCAGCCTCTTAGCGCAAGAAGAGCAGATGATATTCCGGCTGCCAAGGTCTGGCCAAGTGCCAAGACCCATAACGGAGCCATTAACAATCAGGCTGCCGAGAGTTGGCCAGCCGCAGAAGCTCAATCCCTCCGACAAGCCGATGATGATACGCCTTCCCAAGAAGAATCGTCATCCCGATGCAATATCTGGGACTTCTAGCGAACCAACCACTCCCTACCCAGCATCAAGTACCAACCTGGGGGTCGCTAGCCTGCCAACAACTTCGCGCTCTGCTCTACCAGCTGAACCTCTGATGATCAAGCTGCCCAGGTCGTCCTCTCAGTCTTCGTTTATACAGGGGGTAGCCGAAGAGGAACCGGAGCTAGCCAAGTATGTGGCTGCCCATACCGATGTTCCCTCTGCAGATGATGTAATCTCCCTAGAAAAGATATCTTACTTCATCAATAAAGGGCTATCTTTGAACTACCTCGAGCTCAATAAGCTGTGCACAATGTATGCTATGGAACATGGTATAGGCACTCACCTACGCACACAGGTGACAAATGTGCATACTGTAATCCAGCTTACTCCAGTGGAAGACGCTTACCGCATAATCGAGAGAGGGGATCATCCAATCATCTTCGGCCGGAAGGACGATCCGCATCCCTTCACCATAGAAGAAGTCGACCTTGAACCAGATGTCGGGAGACTGCCTCTGTATCTTTATAGCCCCCAATCCAAATATCTCATACAAAAACAGGGATTTGATCTGGAGACTATGCCAGGCTTGAACTACGGCACCGGGCGACGATTACCTTTGCAGCCACCGGTCCCGGCTGGCAAACCACGGGACTACTATAGCAAAACTCGATATAGATTAGGGTATGTAACACCGACGACGACCCCTGAGAGTTCAAATAAAGAATGTGACTGGCAGTCATATTCAACCGGGTCACCAACTTCTGACTCGGATACCAGCATCAGAGACATATTCAGACAAGTCCTGTCAGTCAACATGGCATTCGCCGACGCTTATGAAGAAGATGAAGACATTCCTGAAATCCTTGAGCTAGAGCCGTGGGCCCAACAGTTTGATGCACAATGGGAAGAGCGGTTCGAACTGAGAGAACCCCCAAGATGAGGTTATACAAGTGGATCTTGGTAGCGAATCTTCTCCAAAACTAATCTTCATCAGTAAAAGCCTAACAGACGAAGAGCGAGAATCGCTGCTGGAACTTGTCAAAGAATATATTGATGTGTTCGCATGGAGCTATGAAGACATGCCGGGGTTAGATCCCGATATTGCTCTCCACAAACTCAACATTCGGCCAGATGCAAAGCCGGTCAAGCAACAACAGAAACGCTTCCGCCCAGGCATCATGGATGCGATCAAAGCCGAAGTCAACAAACTGATAGCCAGCGGCTTCATTTGTGAGGAGCAACATCCTTACTGGGTCGCCAATATAGTTTCGGTCCTCAAGAAGAACGGGAAGATCCGAATCTGCATCGACTTCCGCAATCTGAATGAGGCATGTCCTAAAGATGAATTCCCCCTCCCTATCACAGACATCATGATTGACAACACCTGCGGCTTCGAACGGATGTCATTCATGGATGGCTTCTCGGGGTACAACCAAATCAAGATGTCTACTGACGACGAAAAGCATACACCATTCCGAACACCGATTGGCACATACTGTTACACAGTCATGCCTTTCGGTTTAAAGAATGCCGGTGCCACATATCAAAGAGCCATGAGTATCATCTTCAGAGAATACTTGTGCAAGACGGTGGAGTGCTACGTTGATGACATCGCCGTCAAGAGTCGCTATAAGGCAGACCATCTGCAGGATCTGAGGACAGTATTCGACCTGATGCGAGCGCACAATTTGAAAATGAACCCTACGAAATCCTTCTTGGGTGTATCTAGCAGAAAATTCTTGGGTTTCATCATCACCGCCCAGGATATTCATGTAGACCCTGAAAAGACGAAGGCAATTATGGAGATGGGTCCCCCGAGAAATCTCCGCGAACTCAGAGGCCTTCAAGGAAGGTTAGCCTACATCAGAAGGTTCATTTCTAACCTCTCCGGGCGATTTCGACCATTCACCCATCTCATGAAGAAAGCCGTCTCATTCGTATGGGACGAAGAATGTCAGCGGGCCTTCGACAGCATCAACGAATATTTGTCGAACCCTCCAGTCCTGGTGTCTCCGGTTGTTGAAAACCATTCCTGCTCTACGTACGAGCAATGGAACATTCCCTCGGGGCTCTGCTGGCACAAAACAACGATGCAGGCCATGAACAGGCCATATATTACCTCAGTCGAATGATGATTAGGCCAGAGCACCGATACACCGCTGTAGAGAAGGAATGCCTCGCCCTGATATTCTCCATTCAGAAGACGCGGCACTATGTCACTGGACAAACCATACATGTGACTAAAGGTACTCATTCTATTTATCCCTTAATGTTCACCATTTTATGATCATTTTATGACTAAAGGTACTCATTCTATTTATATTTTGCTCTAGGATGCATTTGGAGACACTATGTGCAAAATAGAGCTAAAATGCAATTCTGGACAGTTTTGACACCTTTTACCAAAATGAGCATAACTTCATCCGAATAGCAATTGAGGTCCTTTAAAATGATTCGGAAAGCTAAGACAGAGGGCTACAACTTTCATATTTTGTGATTTTCGAGATTCTGGCTGCATCATGGACGAAATCAGGCATGAAATCAGATCAAAGATGCTGTGAACAGAATTAGGAGCCAAAATAACCATTTTTGTACTTGCTTTATGACTTAGTCTTTTTTGGTTTGAGAAGTTGTAACCTTTAGAGGATATGTGGGAGATATTGTGGGCTTGAAAAAACTAATTTATGGTGTATAAAAGGGGTAGAAATCATGAGAAGAGGGAACACACAACACAACTCTTCTTCTCTTTCTCCAACTTTTCTTTTCAAGTTTTGAAGAACATGTGCGGCTAGAAGTCTTGTTGGTCGAAGTGTACGAAAGCCTTGGAATCAATAAACTTATGAGATCTAAATTGCTTTATATATTTGAGTTATACTTTGAATATTGAATGTTATTCTGTGCCAACTTTTATGATTGTTTTGTTTAATTACTAGGAGGCCTACTAGTTTATTATTCATCTCGATCTACCGCTAAATTAGATATCAAATCCGTAATAGTTTGATGTTTCTAATTTGTGAAGCAACCAAGCTTTAATAAAACTGCTTTGTTTTATTAGATCTTAGGAGAAAAACGTTTGACAAAATTAAATACAACCGCTTGTGCTTGTATTGTTTTGCTTTATCGATCTCTTTGTTATTTAAGAACTTGCTAGATTAAATCTATAGCGCTTGTCTTAGATTATTTAGCAAGTAAAGTTAATTAGGTCGCTTGTATCTGATTAACTAAGCCTAAGAGAGATAGGAAAATACTTCCAACGGTAAATGTTCAAAGTATGATTTAATTTATGCTTGCATCAATGATCAATTTTATGATTTCCAATGGTGAATGTTCACTGAGACCAATATTTGTTCCTTGATTGATTTTAATACTTTAATTGCTTTAGCTCTTCTTAAATTTTTTTTTCAAAACTCTCTCCCCCAATCCTTGTTCACATAGCATAAAATTTATACTAATTACTCTCCGTGGGATCGATCCTTACTCTCTCTACTACATATAATTTTAAAAGTAAGGTTTTATTTTTGGGTGCCTGTGACAGCACACCAAATTTTGGCGCCGTTGCCGGGGAGTAATCTTAGTTAATTTTTGTCCTTTTTGTGATCTTTATTTTTTTATAATTAATTATATTTTCATTCATTTACAAAAAAAATCATTAGTTATCATTCTCAGTTTTTTTTTGAATTGCTTTTCATATTGTTCTTTATTGTTTATGGTTGTGACTCGATCTTCTAATCAAGGTGATTTTCAGACCGATCCAGAAATAGAAAGAACTTTGCACAGGTTAAGGAAGGAAACACAAAGAGAATCTAACGAGAACAACCTCGCTCCGGATTTCTTATTCTCTTGCAATTCTAATCCTGAAGAAGGAGTCATGGCTGCAAATAGAACTTTGAAAGAACTCGCTGCCCCAGATTTGAATCAACACCCTTTATGTATAACGTTTCCTACTTTATATGCTACTACTACTTTTGAATTAAAATCTGGACTTATACATTTATTGCCAACTTTTCATGGTCTTGCAGGTGAAGACCCTCACAAGCATCTAAAGGAGCTTCATGTGGTTTGCACAAGTATGAAGCCAACAAGGGTGACTGAAGAGCAAATTAAATTAAGAGCCTTTCCATTTTCATTAAAGGATGCGGCTAAGGATTGGCTCTACTACCTACCCTCCGGAAGTATTGTCACATGGAATGAGATGAAAAAATTGTTCCTAGAAAAGTACTTTCCAGCTTCAAGGGCGGCCAATATCCGAAAAGAAATTTGTGGGGTAAGGCAACACAATACAGAATCTCTCCACGAGTACTGGGAACGTTTCAAAAAATTATGTGCAAGTTGTCCCCATCATCAAATTAGTGAGCAACTACTTATTCAATACTTCTATGAAGGCCTTCTATCAAATGATAGAAGCATGATAGATGCTGCTAGTGGAGGAGCTTTGGTAGATAAAACTCCTGAGGCCGCAAGAAATTTAATTACAAATATGGCGGCCAATTCTCAACAATTTGGCACTAGGCTAGATCTTCCATCTAAACACGCCAACGAGGTAAATATTTCTTCCCTAGAACAACAAATTGCTAGTTTAACTTCTCTTGTTCGTCAAATGGCTGTAGGTAACATACAAACGGCGAAGGCTTGTGGGATATGTTCAATAACGGGGCATCAAGTTGACATGTGCCCAACTCTTCAAGAGGAGCCCAATGAGCAAGTAAACGTGGTAGGTGGTTTTCCTGGACAACCACAAAGAAAGTATGATCCCTACTCAAACACATACAATCCAGGATGGAGAGATCATCCCAATTTCAACTATGGGAATCCACAATCAAATCATCCCGTCAATCAAAATCGGCCAAGTTACCAACAGTACAAGCAACCATTTCCCCATGAAAAACAATCGGGCCAAACTTCTAACTCTGGTATGTCTTTAGAAGATATTGTTAAATCTCTTGCCATTAATAATTTACAATTTCAACAGGAGACAAGGGCCAGTATTCAGGAGACAAGGGCCAGTATTCAAAGCTTGGACAATCAAATGAGCCAAATGGCTACAGCAATTAATAAGCTGGAGGCACGAAGTTCAGGGAAGCTACCATCTCAAACGATAATAAATCCGAAAGAAAATGCAAGTACAATCGTTTTGAGAAGTGGTAAAGAGGTTGACATTCAAGTAAAAGAAGCACCTACATCGTCAAAACAAGAGGAAGAGAAAACAACCGTTGCAGACACGAACTTCCCCAACGATGATGAAGTACCCAATTGTAAGTTTCCACCTCTTTCTGATTATAAACCAGTACCTCCTTTTCCTCAAGCTTTAGCAGAATCTAGAAAAATTGAACAAAATAATGAGTTATATGAGACTTTTCGTAAATGTGAGGTAAATATTCCACTTTTAGATGCTATCAAACAAGTACCTCGTTATGCTAAATTTTTAAAAGAATTGTGTACAATAAAGAGGAAACAAAAACTTAAAGGATATGAAAAAGTGAAAGTAGGGGAGAGTGTTTCTGCAGTAATTCAAAGAAAACTCCCTATGAAATGCAAAGACCCAGGAATGTTTACTATCCCTTGTAAGATAGGTAACAATAAATATGAGAAAGCCATGTTAGATTTAGGAGCTTCTATCAACGTCATGCCATATTCTATATATGAATCTCTAAATCTTGGACCTCTGAATAAAACTGGTGTTGTAATTCAATTGGCTGATAGATCTAATGCCTATCCCAAGGGATTAATTGAGGATGTTCTTGTACAAATTGATAATTTGGTTTTTTCTGCTGATTTTTATGTGCTTGATATGGAAAATGGTGATCAAACTGCTCCTATTTTGTTAGGAAGACCAAATTTTGGCGCCGTTGCCGGGGAGTAATCTTAGTTAATTTTTGTGCTTTTTGTGATCTTTATTTTTTTTATAATTAATTATATTTTCATTCATTTACAAAAAAAAATCATTAGTTATCATTCTCATTTTTTTTTGAATTGCTTTTCATATTGTTCTTTATTGTTTATGGTTGTGACTCGATCTTCTAATCAAGGTGATTTTCAGACCGATCCAGAAATAGAAAGAACTTTGTGCAGGTTAAGGAAGGAAACACAAAGAGAATCTAACGAGAACAACATCGCTCCGGATTTCTTATTCTCTTGCAATTCTAATCCTGAAGAAGGAGTCATGGCTACAAATAGAACTTTGAAAGAACTCGCTGTCCCAGATTTGAATCAACACCCTTTATGCATAACGTTTCCTACTTTAGATGCTACTACTACTTTTGAATTAAAATCTGGACTTATATATTTATTGCCAACTTTTCATGGTCTTGCAGGTGAAGACCCTCACAAGCATCTAAAGGAGCTTCATGTGGTTTGCACAAGTATGAAGCCAACGGGGGTGACTGAAGAGCAAATTAAATTAAGAGCCTTTCCATTTTCATTAAAGGATGCGGCTAAGGATTGGCTCTACTACCTACCCTCCGGAAGTATTGTCACATGGAATGAGATGAAAAGATTGTTCCTAGAAAAGTACTTTCCAGCTTCAAGGGCGGCCAATATCCGAAAAGAAATTTGTGGGGTAAGGCAACACAATACAGAATCTCTCCACGAGTACTGGAAACGTTTCAAAAAATTCTGTGCAAGTTGTCCCCATCATCAAATTAGTGAGCAACTACTTATTCAATACTTCTATGAAGGCCTTCTATCAAATGATAGAAGCATGATAGATGCTGCTAGTGGAGGAGCTTTGGTAGATAAAACTCCTGAGGCCGCAAGAAATTTAATTACAAATATGGCGGCCAATTCTCAACAATTTGGCACTAGGCTAGATCTTCCATCTAAACACGCCAACGAGGTAAATATTTCTTCCATAGAACAACAAATTGCTAGTTTAACTTCTCTTGTTCGTCAAATGGCTGTAGGTAACATACAAACGGCGAAGGCTTGTGGGATATGTTCAATAACGGGGCATCCAACTACATGTGCCCAACTCTTCAAGAGGAGCCCAATGAGCAAGTAAATGTGGTAGGTAGTTTTCCTGGACAACCACAAAGAAAATATGATCCCTACTCAAACACATACAATCCAGGATGGAGAGATCATCCCAATTTCAACTATGGGAATCCACAATCAAATCATCCCGTCAATCAAAATCGACCAAGTTACCAGCAGTACAAGCAACCATTTCCCCATGAAAAACAATCGGGCCAAACTTCTAACTCTGGTATGTCTTTAGAAGATATTGTTAAGTCTCTTGCCACTAATAATTTACAATTTCAACAGGAGACAAGGGCCAGCATTCAGGAGACAAGGGCCAGTATTCAAAGCTTGGATAATCAAATGAGCCAAATGGCTACAGCAATTAATAAGCTGGAGGCACGAAGTTCAGGGAAGCTACCATCTCAAACGATAATAAATCCGAAAGAAAATACAAGTGCAATCGTTTTGAGAAGTGGTAAAGAGGTTGACATTCAAGTAAAAGAAGCACCTACATCGTCAAAACAAGAGGAAGAGAAAATAACCGTTGCAGACACGAACTTCCCCAACGATGATGAAGTACCCAATTGTAAGTTTCCACCTCTTTCTGATTATAAACCAGTACCTCCTTTTCCTCAAGCTTTAGCAGAATCTAGAAAAATTGAACAAAATAATGAGTTATATGAGACTTTTCGTAAATGTGAGGTAAATATTCCACTTTTAGATGCTATCAAACAAGTACCTCGTTATGCTAAATTTTTAAAAGAATTGTGTACAATAAAGAGGAAACAAAAACTTAAAGGATATAAAAAAGTGAAAGTAGGGGAGAGTGTTTCTGCAGTAATTCAAAGAAAACTTCCTACGAAATGCAAAGACCCAGGAATGTTTACTATCCCTTGTAAGATAGGTAACAATAAATATGAGAAAGCCATGTTAGATTTAGGAGCTTCTATCAACGTCATGCCATATTCTATATATGAATCTCTAAATCTTGGACCTCTGAATAAAACTGGTGTTGTAATTCAATTGGCTGATAGATCTAATGCCTATCCCAAGGGATTAATTGAGGATGTTCTTGTACAAATTGATAATTTAGTTTTTCCTGCTGATTTTTATGTGCTTGATATGGAAAATGGTGATCAAACTGCTCCTATTTTGTCAGGAAGACCATTTTTAAAGACATCCAAGACTAAGATAGATATGCATAGTGGCATACTTACTTTGGAATTTGATGGTAAAATTAATAAATTTAATATTTATGATGCCATGAAATATCCTGATGATGATAATACTGTTTATTCTATTGATGTGGTTGATTCTTTAGCACAGGATGTTTTTGAACTTGATGGCAAAGATGAATTAGAAGTTGCGATTAGTGAGCATCTCGAAAAAGAGCATAAGGGGTTAGCTCTGAGTACTAATTTGCAGGAAACTATTGCATCATTGAATGATTGTCCAAAAGTACAACCGTCAGGTAACTTTCCTTCTATTTCCTTATCAATTTCTAACAAGAGGCCTTCACCCTCTATTTTGCAGGCCCCTGTTCCAAACTTGAAGCCTCTTCCTAGTCACCTCAAGTATGTTTTTCTTGGAGATGGAGGAACATTACCAGTGATCATTTCTAATAAACTTAGTACAACACAAGAAGAAAAGCTTGTAAATGTCCTTAAGGAGCACAAGACGGCTATCGGTTGGACAATTGCTGATATAAAAGGAATTAGTCCGTCTACATGCATGCATCGCATCTTACTTAAGGAAGGAGCAAAACCATCCCGACAACCGCAAAGACGATTAAACCCACCCATGATGGAGGTAGTAAAAAAGGAGATCCTAAAACTTCTTGAAGTTGGAGTAATCTATCCTATTTCAGATAGCCAGTGGGTTAGTCCGGTGCAAGTGGTTCCTAAAAAGATCGGAATAACTGTCGTAAAGAATCAAAATGATGAACTAGTTCCCACTCGTGTCCAGAATGGGTGGCGGGTTTGTATAGATTATAGAAAATTAAATGCTGAAACTCGCAAGGACCACTTTCCATTACCTTTTATTGATCAAATGCTTGAAAGGTTAGCTGGTCATACTTACTATTGTTTTTTTGATGGTTATTCAGGTTATTTTCAAATTCCAATTGCTCCGGAAGATCAAGAAAAGACAACTTGTACATGTCCGTTTGGAACTTTTGCATATCGCCGCATGCCATTTGGTCTTTGCAATGCCCCGGCCACTTTCCAAAGGTGTATGGTTAGCATTTTTTCAGAATATGTTGAGCATATTATAGAAGTATTTATGGATGATTTCTCAGTTTATGGAGACTCTTTTGATAAATGCTTACATAACCTTACACTTATTCTCCAAAGATGTGTAGAAACTAATCTTGTGTTAAACTCAGAAAAATGTCATTTTATGGTTGAACAAGGTATAGTTTTGGGTCATATTGTTTCATCTAAGGAAATTGAGGTAGATAAAGCCAAAATTGATATTATTCAATCTTTACCTTATCCTACTAGTGTGCGGGAAGTTCGTTCGTTTCTTGGACATGCAGGTTTTTATCGAAGATTCATCAAAGAATTCTCCAAAATAGCGTTACCCTTGTGCAAGTTGCTACAAAAGGATGTGGCATTTGAATTCGATGAGGCGTGTAAAAAGGCATTTGATACACTAAAGAAACTATTAACTTCTACCCCAGTTATCCAGCCTCCTGACTGGAATATACCTTTTGAGATAATGTGTGATGCAAGTGATTATGCAGTCGGTGCTGTATTGGGTCAAAGGATGGGAGGAGCATCTCACGCAATTTATTATGCTTCAAGAACATTGAATGATGCTCAGAGAAATTACTCTACTACTGAAAAAGAACTTTTAGCTGTTATTTTTGCTTTAGAAAAATTTAGATATTATTTGCTTGGTACTAAAATTATTGTCTATTCTGATCATGCAGCTCTTCGTTATTTGATGACGAAGAAAGAGGCAAAACCAAGGTTAATCCGATGGATACTTCTCTTGAGTGAATTTGATTTGGAGATCAAAGATAAAAGAGGAAAAGAAAATCATGTTGCAGATCATTTAAGTCGTTTAGTTCATGTGGAGGATGAACTTCGTCTGCAAGAAACGTTTCCCGATGAGCAATTGTTTGCTGCAATTGCGACATTACCCTGGTATGCAAATATTGTAAATTATTTGGTTACTAATATGTTTCCTCATGGTTTGTCAAAGGCTCAAAGAGATAAGCTTAAAAGTGATGCAAAATACTATGTGTGGGATGACCTATACCTGTGGAAGCATTGTGCAGATCAAATAATAAGAAGGTACGTACATGAAAATGAAATTATTTCAATTCTCACCTTTTGTCATTCTTATGCATGTGGAGGACATTTTGGAGCTAAGAGGACGGCAAGAAAAGTATTAGAATGTGGTTTCTATTGGCCGTCTTTATTTCGTGATTCATATTCTTTCTGTAAAATATGTAATAATTGCCAAAAGACAGGTAATATATCTCAAAGGAATGAAATGCCACAACATCCTATATTATTTTGTGAAATTTTTGTTGTTTGGGGCATCGATTTTATGGGACCGTTCCTTGTATCTTTTGGTTATGTTTATATTTTGCTTGCTGTTGATTACGTATCAAAGTGGGTAGAAGCTAAAGCTACCAGGACTAATGATTCTAAAGTTGTTTCAGATTTTATCAAGTCCAACATATTCTCCAGGTTTGGGATTCCGAGAGCCTTAATAAGTGATCGAGGTACTCACTTTTGTAATCGAACCGTCGAGTCTTTGCTGAAAAAGTACCATGTGACCCACAAGGTGTCAACTGCCTACCATCCACAAACGAGTGGGCAAGCGGAGGTATCAAATAGAGAGATTAAGTCCATCATTGAGAAGACGGTCAATCCGAGTAGAAAAGATTGGAGTTTGCGCTTGGATGATGCTTTATGGGCGTATAGAACTGCTTATAAGACACCTATCGGTATGTCACCATACCGGTTGGTGTTTGGAAAACCGTGCCATCTTCCTGTTGAGTTACAACACAAGGCTTATTGGGCTATCAAGAGTCTCAATATGTAGGCATATGAAAATGGAGAACATAGAAAGTTACAACTACAAGAGCTGGAGGAAATTCGCAATGACGCCTATGAGAATGCTCGAATTTACAAAGAGAAAACTAAAGCTTTTCATGACAAGATGATCTCTAGGAAAGAGTTTCAAGTTGGTCAAAAAGTCCTTCTATACCAGTCACGACTTCGTCTGTTTCCGGGTAAATTACGTTCTCGTTGGATTGGTTCTTTTGTTGTTACTAATGTTTTTAATCATGGTGCAGTTGAAATTCAAAGTTTAGCAACATCTAAAGTGTTCAAGGTAAATGGCCAAAGGCTCAAGCTTTTCTATGAAGGTTTCAAAGTGGAGAATGTGGATGAATTGAACCTTGAGGATCCAACTGATACCAATTGAAGGACGGCACATCTACGACTATAAACATAAGCAACCCAAGGGGAGTTTGTTCTTATTCTTGCAATTTTTTTTTGTTGTTTATTTTTGTCTTTTCTTTGCATTTAGCCTTACATTGGGACAACGTCAGTTTAAATGTGGGGGAGGGGAATTAATTACTTTAAGCAATTTCAGTTTTTTTTATGTTTCAAAAAAAAAGAGTTTTTATTTTTTTTGTTTTTGTGGTTTTCAATAAAGTTTTATTTTTTTTCTTCAAAAAAAAAGGTTTTTGTTTTTCAATAATTTTTGGTTGTGTATGTCATGAGGAAGATTTAATTAAGTTTGAAAAAAATTCATAACATGATTGAATAAATACTCTTTTCAACTTAGAATTAATTAGTATAGTTATTTTCCTTGAGGATGGTTGTGACTAAATTTGGTAGACAAAAGCCGGTGAGATTTTGAGCCTTTAGACTGACACATCAGTCTTACTATTTTCTTTGATGAGAGTTATTCTTCCATAGACTTGTTTCTCTAGAACTTGCTTAGATTCTCTTCGAGGTCACATCGACACATGCATACATGAATATGATTAAGGCCATCTTTGTTGTACGCTACATAAGCCAAATAGCCTACCCTAAAATTATTTTTCCTTTGGTTGAACCCCTTCGAGCCTTATTGCTTCTATTTTTGTGAACCCATATTACAAGCTTTAACCTGAAAAAAAAAATCCTTACCCAGGCCAGAAAAATAGTGGAGCATTATGATATGTATGGGTGTATAAAAATAAGTGTGGGGGTATTTAAATTTCTAGTTTGGCTACATATTTTTATTCTCAAATTCTTGAGTTCCATCACAAAAAAAAGCAAAAAAAAAATGATGAAAATGAAAGAAAAAAAAAAGAAAATGAAAAAAAGATGATGAGAAAAAGAACGAAAGAAAGAAAGAAGTAATGAAAAAAAAAAGTGATGGAGGAATTTACTTTTGATATTCATTTTCATAATTCTTCCTCTAATTCCAATAAAGGAGTATCTTGAATGCTTTAAGGTCAATTTGAAGAAGCTAAATTGGGTGATTGGTTTTTGAGTTAAATCATTTTTGCTCCACTAGTTTTGATGGCTTTTGAGCTACACTCCCAAAATATATCATACCTTAATCCTAAGCCCCGCTACAACCCATAAAAAGTCCTTATGATTTGTGTTATACATGTGATCCAAGTGGTGGATAATGAGAAGATATGCAAGCTTATGGTAGATCATTTCTATTGGAATGAATTTGAGCGAAACACATACCCTTCAAATATACGAGAGTTGAGTGTTTATTCATGTGGAGGGTCTACCAATTTAGTTTACTCTATCTTCAAATAAAATTACTTACTAAGTAATTAGAAGTTGTTTAAGAATATATTTTCATGATATGTTATGAGTTTTGAAGAGCATGGTTATTCTTTATTTATGACATTACAACCTTGATTTTTGTTTTGAAAATAAATAAATAAGAGTTTTGTCCGAGGACGAACAAAAGTTAAGTGTGGGGGTATTTGATGAGAACATAAAATATTATATTTTTATCCCTTAATGTTCACTATTTTATGATCATTTTATGACTAAAGGTACTCATTCTATTTATATTTTGCTCTAGGATGCATTTGGAGACACTATGTGCAAAATAGAGCTAAAATGCAATTCTGGACAGTTTTGACACCTTTCACCAAAATGAGCATAACTTCCTCATCCGAATAGCAATTGAGGTCCTTCAAAATGATTCGGAAAGCTAAGACAGAGGGCTACGACTTTCATATTTTGTGATTTTCGAGATTCTGGCTGCATCATGGATGAAATCAGGCATGAAGTCAGATCAAAGATGCTGTGAACAGAATTAGGAGCCAAAATAACCATTTTTGTACTTGCTTTATGACTTAGTCTTTTTGGTTTGAGAAGTTGTAACCTTTAGAGGATATGTGGGAGATATTGTGGGCTTGAAAAAACTAATTTATGGTGTATAAAAGGGGTAGAAATCATGAGAAGAGGGAACACACAACACAACTCTTCTTCTCTTTCTCCAACTTTTCTTTTCAAGTTTTGAAGAACATGTGCGGCTAGAAGTCTTGTTGGTCGAAGTGTATGAAAGCCTTGGAATCAATAAACTTGTGAGATCTAAATTGCTTTATATATTTGAGTTATACTTTGAATATTGAATGTTTTTCTGTGCCAACTTTTATGATTGTTTTGTTTAATTACTAGGAGGCCTACTAGTTTATTATTCATTTCGATCTACCGCTAAATTAGATATCAAATCCGTAATAGTTTGATGTTTCTAATTTGTGAAGCAACCAAGCTTTAATAAAATTGCTTTGTTTTATTAGATCTTAGGAGAAAAATGTTTGACAAAATTAAATACAACCGCTTGTGCTTGTATTGTTTTGCTTTATCGATCTCTTTGTTATTTAAGAACTTGCTAGATTAAATCTATAGCGCTTGTCTTAGATTATTTAGCAAGTAAAGTTAATTAGGTCGCTTGTATCTGATTAACTAAGCCTAAGAGAGATAGGAAAATACTTCCAACGGTAAATGTTCAAAGTATGATTTAATTTATGCTTGCATCAATGATCAATTTTATGATTTCCAATGGTGAATGTTCACTGAGACCAATATTTGTTCCTTGATTGATTTTAATATTGCTTTAGCTCTTCTTAAATTTTCTTTTCAAAACTCTCTCCCCCAATCCTTGTTCACATAGCATAAAATTTATACTAATTACTCTCCGTGGGATCGATCCTTACTCTCTCTACTACATATAATTTTAAGAGTAAGGTTTTATTTTTGGGTGCCTGCGACAGCACACCAACGATGCAGGCCATGAACAGGCCATATATTACCTCAGTCGAATGATGATTGGGCCAGAGCACCGATACACCGCTGTAGAGAAGGAATGCCTCGCCCCGATATTCGCCATTCAGAAGACGCGGCACTATGTCACTGGACAAACCATACATGTGATCTCACGAGTCAACCCTCTCAGGGTCCTCATGACTAAACCAGGGGCACTCAGCTCTCGCCTCGCTACATGGGCAATATTGCTATGATCTTCATCCCGCAAAAGGTTGTCAAAGGTCAAGCCCTGGCAGACTTTTTGGCAGCCCACCCGGGCTCAGAGTCATCCAGAATATATGAAGAAATCCCAGATGAGGTCGCCGACTCACATGCAACCTCTCACGATGATATATGGCGAATGTTCTTCGATGGTGCTTCGAGAACTGGACCCAAGGGCAACATCGTTGTCGGAGTCGGGGTGGTGCTGGTTTCTCCTTCCGGATTGGTGATCAATCGCGCTTACTCTCTCACAGAACCCTGCTCTAACAATGTGGCCAAGTACAATGCTCTGGTCATTGGCCTCCAACTTGCAAAAGAGCTGGGGGTAGAATATCTTGAAGCATACGGCAATTCACAGTTAATCGTCAATCAGATCCGGGGCTCATACGAAGTCCGCCACGAAGACATGATTCCCTATTACCAAATAGCGATTGACATTATCTCGTCGTTCGAGGGGTTCTTCATTGAGCATGTCCCCAGACTCCGAAATATCGAAGCCGATGCCTTGGCCGACCTGGCCGCTTCCCTAGCAGTGCCAAATCATACTCATCAATCGGTAGATGTGATAGGCCACGAACTGGTCTGCTCCAAAAATAACGTTCAATTTGTGGCGAGTTATTCTGCCCAGACGATTGACGATGCCCCAGATTAGAGACAACCATTCATTGACTTCGTCGTCTACGATATCCTGCCCGAGAACCCAAAGGAAGCCACCTCTATCAGACGGCGTTCTCTCAGATTCTTCTACGATACAGAGACGAAAATGTTGTATCGGCGATCCTACGATGGGTTATCGCTTCGGTGCCTGTCAAACGCGGAAGCCAAAGAAGCTGTACGAGAAGCTCATGACGGTGTCTGCGGGGCCCATCAGCCTGGCCCTAAATTGCAAGACCGTTTTTGCCGAATGGGCTACTACTGGCCCACGATGGTAGCAGATGCGATAGACTATATGAGAAAGTGCAAAGCCTGCCAAGTCCACGCGGACTTCATCCACCAGCCATCCGAATTTCTACATCCGACAGTGGCGTCCTGGCCGTTCGAAGCATGGGGAATGGATATCTTCGGTCCAATCACTCCACCTTCCTCCCGAGGACATCGTTTCATACTCGCAATCACATATTACTTCTCCAAATGGACGGAAGCTGTTCCGCTTGCAGAAGTCAAAACTTCGAACGTGATCAGCTTCCTCAAGCATCATGTTATCTATCGCTTTGGACTGTCCCGAAGGATCATCTACGATAATAGTCCGCAGTTTGCAAGCCACGCCTTCTATCGGTTCTGCGACAAGTACCGTATCCAGAACATTGCTTCGACACCATACAATCCAGCAGCAAATGGGTTGGCAGAAGCATTCAACAAAACCATCATCAAGTTACTCAAGAAGTTCGTGTCGTCCAACAAACGCGACTGGAACGAGAAGCTTGGTGAATGCTTATGGGCGTACCGTACCACGGTCCGAACGGCCACAGGGAACACACCATTCTCCCTGGTGTACGGGAGTGAGGCAGTTCTTCTATTGGAGACTCAAATACCCTCGCTCCGCGTCGCCCTCACTTATCAATTGACGACGGATGATAACTACCGTCGCCGGCTACAAGAGTTAGAGGCCTTAGATGAAAAGTGCCTCCTGGCTCAGCAAAGGATCGAGCTATACCAAGCACGCATCTCTGGAGCCTTCAACAAGAAGGTCAAAATCAGAACATTCCAAGTAGGTGATCTCGTTCTGGCAGTCCGGAGGCCGATGGTCATGACTCACAAGTCCGCCGACAAATTCCAGCCAAAATGGGAAGGTCCATTTATCATCGAGGCTGTATTCTCCAATGGCGCCTACCGCCTCGCAAAGCAAAATGGAGACTTGCTCATGTTGCCAGTCAACGGTAAGTTCCTTAAGAAATATTATGTCTGAACGACATTCCAGATTAACGAGTCATGTACCCGCTGGTGCCGCTGAACTCGTATCTTCAACATTTTCTAGATCATCGAGTCATGTACCCGCTGGTGCCGCTGAACTTATATCCACAATATTCTAGATTACCGAGTCATGTACCCGCTGGTGCCGCTGAACTCACTTTCACAATATTCCAAATTATCGAGTTATGTACCCGCTGGTGCCTCTGAACTCACATTCCGGTCGCTCTTTCAGATAGTAAGTCATGTATGATCATACCTCTGAACTTTCTTCCTGGAAGAGATCCTCCCTCATGATCCACTACCCACACTTCCAGTGCATAAAAAGGGTAACAGATCCATAAATTTCTAAAACGGCCATGTCCTCATTACCTCTGAGTCGTTTCACTTCTGCCAAAAACAAATCACCCCTTACATAGAACTTCCATGTCCTCATTACCTCTGAGTCGTTCTATGTACCCTCCTTCATTGAGCCCACTCCTACCATGTCCTCATTACCTCTGAGTGGGAAGGCTCCGTCGAAGAAACCTTCATGCTTGCCATGTCCTCGTTACCTCTGAGTAAGTATGAAGATTCCCTTTCGACTTATTATCTGTACCGACAATCGGAGTACGCCAAGGATAATAGGTCCACAAATATTCTCCGCTGAGTCCACTCCTGTCATGTCCTCATTACCTCTGAATAGGAAGACTCCACGGTAAAACCCCCGTACTTACCATATCCTTATTACCTCTGAGTAAGTATGTTGGTCCTCTCTCGTCTCATTACCCGTACCCTGAACCAGGGTACGTCAAGGGTAATAGGCCCACAAATGTCCTCTGTTGACCACAAATATCTCTCGTTGAGTCCACTCCTGCCATGTCCTCATTACCTCTGAATAGGAAGACTCCACGGTAAAACCCTCATACTTGCCATGTCCTCGTTATCTCTGAGTAAGTATGTTGCTTCCCTTTTTATCTTATTATCCGCATCCTAACCCAGGGAACGCCAGGGATAATAGGCCCACAAATGTCCTTTGCTAAATCTCTTAGTACAAGCCCACCATTCCTCATCATGCCCCGGGAGCCCAGCTGCTCCATGGCATTCTATCTCTCGATACCCCGAACACCCACGACCACCTTGCCGTGGAACTGTTCTAAGTATTCCCAATCAAACTTGTTATCCGTACCTAAAACCAAGGTATGCCAGGAGTAACAGGTCCACAAACAAGCCCCCTATGCGGGGCAAACAATACCATAATACCACAAGCACAGCAAGCAATACAAATGAAGGGTAGAATGGAAAGTACTCTTTGTTTGAAGGATGAAAAATCGTTACATGTTTTGGGACCGCGTCTCTCTCTAAAAAGAAAAGAAAAGAAGAAACAAAAGAAGGAAAAGCCGACTATAGTTCGGCATTACACAACTCCAAAAGGCAGTTTTTCACCAGGCAGTCTCCCGCTCAAGCCTCTGTTTAGCCCGGCGCTCGGCCTCTTGGGACAACTGCTCTGCGTCATTCAAATACATATATGCTTGCCAGCCGTTCTCCATCTTCTTCAGGGCAAGTTCTAGATTGGCAGAAGCCCTACTAAATTTGTCAGCCTCCTGAATGACAATCCCTTTCTCAGTACAAGCAGTTTCGAGCTCGGACTCCAGGAAGGCCAGCTTTTTCTGGAGCTCGAGGATCTGCTCCCAGGTGTCGGTTACCCTGCGGGAGGCAACCGCTTCTCGAGCCGCACAATCTTCAGTTCGACGACTCCATTGATCGTACAACCGAGTCAAATCTCGGCGGTCCTTCAATATAGCCGGCTTGAGCGATTCCCGGGCAATCATCACCTTCTCCACCGCGGTTACGAGGAAATTGCATTCTTGGTTTATTGCCGCGAGTAAATCAGCTTGTTGCAGCATGCGAAACTGGGCCACAAGATGATCAGCCTCTAACAGCTTAGGCTCCAGAAGCGCAGCCAGTTCCCCTCCACCAGGGAGCGTTCTAAGGATATTGATTTAGCCACCGGCGCATTGACGGGCCATAGCAAAGGGAGTCCCCCTTTCCACAGCTGCCTCGATCTCCCTCTTCAGGTGGCGGTAGAAACTGTCGACCACATCCTGGGACACTTCATCCAGAACCTCTGTAGATGATGGCGTCAAAGGGAGTGTGGTAGGCAGTACCGAAGGAGTAGCCTCAGAACTTGCCTTCCCCGCCACCAAGGAAACAAATTCTGTGCGGAAAGAGGCATGAATAGCAGCTAGCTCCTCTTCCGCCGCCCGAAGAGCCTGGATACTTGGCAGGACGGAAAGGTTAACCTCCGAAACTATATTTGCAGAAGAGGGTGCAGGAAGCATCGTCCCTTGCCCTAGCTGTATTACCACTTGGGCTTCCGAACTCGACCCGGCTGGAGGCCCCTCAATATCGGTTGGAAAAGAAGGAGGCATACTTGCTTCCGTCAGATCCCCTCCGGTGGAGTCCGCCCCGGCGATGTCCGTCACCGACAATAAAGGGGTAGAACTTGTACGTCCAAAGCAACCCTTAATCGATGTAACCCGAAGGATAGGATGATGGAGTAAATAGGCTTCCTCACAAGTTAAGGTTTGACTTATCTTACCAGGGGAAGAGCACGGAGGCTGTGGCTCGTTCGCAGCTGGCGTAGTTTCCCCACCCGCGGCTTCTGAGCCGAATTCAACTGGTTTCTCTGTCACAGCCATTCCTGAAAAGGAGCCAGCCAGGACAGTGGCATCCTGTTGAAGTTCAGATGTCTCAGGGACGGGCGCAGTAGAGCCCCCATCCCCCTGGGTTGAGGTCCCAGCAAGGTGAGACTCCTCGGCCGCCTCCGGAAGAACCCCCGCAGAAATGATAGCAGTGCACACATCACTGACCAAATAGGACAAGACCGGATCGACCTCGGCAATCGGGTCCTGAGAAGCAAACTCATCTGACGCCTATGAAGAGCAAAAGGAAAAAATGATTAGGCTATAACATAGAAGAAAGAAGAAGAAGGTAGTTGAATTTCAAATCACCTCAGAAATAACGTCAACATTATCAATAAACAGCCTGCGACGTCTTACCGCAGCATGCTTCATAGAATAGGTCCTGCCATCATCGGTAAACACGCGCCTGCTTCGCGTACGCGAAGGACCAGGCATAGCAGGTGGTTGATCCTCTACCACCTCGTCAGGCCCATTAGGCGGCTGACCCGCCACCCTTTCATATGACATAATAGGGGGCTGATTCCCAACTTCCTCGTCTGAAGAATACGACGAGTCATCGGCGTCTTGCTCATCATCTTCCTCGTCCGCCACAGTGGACTCCGAGTCTGGCACGGGAACCCTATTCGCTCCTCTCTTTCTCTTCCTAGAACCCTCTAGCTTTTCTGCCAAGCCAGTCCCGACAATGAAGCTGGTATTCATGTCAAAGTTCACAAGAGATTTGCTCGCCGCAACATGATAAAGAGCCGCCATGTACAGAATATCCCCTTGCTTATTAGCGTCAGGGACTGAGAAGCTAGCCCGGGTATGAACAACATTGTAATAATGCCACGCCCGAATGCCGTCAAGAACACTGCCCTCGAAGCCCAAGCAAGCACTGGGGCAGTCAAGGAACAGCTGACTATACCCGAATTGACGAGAAAACCTGCTAGGCAAATAAGGCTCCAAGTATACGTTATTTCGGTAACGATATACTCAGTGCGCAGGGTGAATGTTGCACAGCCATAAAAGCATCTTCTCAGATAAGAGTTGGGGAGTTTCAATGCCATCAACGTGTACCCTCCTCACTTCTCTAGGGGTAAACTGAGGAAGAGACACAAAGAAGTCGGGCCCGTCAACTCTTGCCAACGCCCGCCGACAAGCCGGCATGGTGTCATACTCCCAAGATTGATGGCAGTTTCGAAAAAGAAAGGCGTCATCAGCGGTGACATCATCCACTGGCCCGGGCCTCATCAATGACCGGTAATGCATCAATAACCACCCCATGAGATAGTGGTATGGTAGCTCTATCCGCTCGAAGTCCAGCGTCGTCTCACGAGCAATGACTTTAGAAGAAAAGGCACGGAGGCCATGGTGTATGCTACACACCATAGCCGGAAGAAGGGCCAATCTTACTTTGAAGACCAGCTTCACAGCCGGGAGAATGAAATGGCGGCTGATCCTTTCAGTAGAACCTGCCCCTCCCGAGACTACGCAATTTCGTAGCCATACCATCAAGAACCCGGCCAAGATTGCTTTCTCGGACATCTGCCGGGTACCGTAGTGGAAATGACTGAAGGAGTCAGTACGGCTTCCAAACCTGTCACGGGTGGACCTCGACCATTTGGCCTTCAACATCATATCCTTCACCTCCTCCAGGGTTTGAGGACCTCGAGACGAAACCTGACCGGAAGGACGTAATTTGAAAAGATACGCGACCCAGGCCGTGGTATGGGGGGCGTTCCCTTCTGAGCTATTTTCTTTCTTGATAGCAGTCTGGTGGCATATGCTATGGTGGCACAACAGTTCTCGGTACATAGCGACGAAACCAGGAAATCGTCAATCCAGGTCATCGAATTCCTCGTTCGTCGGGGTATATACTTCAAAGGCCTCGCCTCCCTACGGCAGCTTAGAAACAACATGCATTTCATGGAGAGCAAGTCCTAACTCCCCTCCGGGCGCGAAGAAAGTCCCCGTACGCCGGTTATACATCTCCAAAAGGGCCATGAACAAAGGCTTGTTAATGGGCAACCCGTAACAGGTGCCCCGGATGGCGTTGTAAAGGTCAATTTCCCGAAGAGACTCCCCGTAGTTCCTCAGGATCCATGAGGTAATATTGGCCCATGTTGGAATGGGGTTTATCCAATTCAGCAACGACAACCTGCCCACAGGGTAAGACCCCTTGCGAGCGAGTTAATTTAGAAAGGTAACAGCTCGAGTAAAAGTGAAGTTGGAACCAGTCACATTTATAAAAGTACCAGGAAGCAGCCCTATCACACTCCGACTGACTGAATCCTTGCCCGTGCATGCTGATCCTGTATGCCTATTATAGTGGATGTTGCCCACGAATATCCCCGACTGGGTGGGAGTTAGGGAGCCCACCATTGTCCTGCCCAACGGCACCATGTTAAACCACGAGAGGGGAAAATATCGTTCCATTTCGAGAATATGGATCTCCACCCCGTCCACAGTGAAATCCCAGTTCTCAGAAACATCCAACATTCGGGAATTCTTTATAGAAAAAGCATCTCCAAAGAGAAAAGCTGGTTTCAGATATTCTCCGTCCAGTCTCCCCGAATTCATCATAGTACAAAGGAAGTAGAAAGGCTGGTTGTTGATGGCAGCCACCCTCTCCAAAGGTTCATTAGCGGGAAGCTGATCCGTTAAATGTCTAATTAAGCCGTCAAGCCGCATGCCCACAGCAAACTGAGCTGAACCTACTAGAAGCTCTTCGGCTGGGTTGGTTGGGAGGTTCACTGGAAAAGGACAAAAGAAACAGGATTAAAAAATAGGTTAAAATGAAACCACTTAGAATTTCTCAAAAAGAAGTTTCTATGAGCTTATGCGGCTCGGATCGACGAAGCCTTATGCGACCCAGTTCAGCTGAGTTTCATGCGGCGCGGCTTCAATAGAGTCTATGCGGCTCGGGTCAGCACAGCTTCATGCGGCTTAATTCAGTTAGGAGTTCCATGTGACACTGGTTCGATAGCTTATGCGGTTCGGTTGAACTTATGCTGTTCTAGCAGAAAAGTTTATGCGGCGCGACTTAGCAAAATGCTATGCGGTCTAGTTTGTCAGAAACATATGCGGCTCCATTCAAAGGAGACTTCATGCGGTTCATATCCAGAAGTAATCCTGCGACTCAAATCCTTCTCATGCGGCTCAAATATAGGGCATCTCCTATGCGGCTCGGATGTGAGAGGATCATGCGGCCCATACAACATATGCGGCTCCATCACGATCGAACTTGGGTGGTTCAAACGAAGGCTTGTGCATAAAACATGCAACAGAGCCATGGGTTCTTAGGGTTCAAAGAATTCAAAAGCAATCCTTACCCTTAAAAGCATGGCGGACATCGGGGTGCACTTCGGGCACGACGACCAATGAGGAAGCCGCCTTCATGCCTTTCGCAGCCGCAGAGGCGACCTTGGAAGATTTGGGAGCCATTTCCGACGGTCGGAGTAGGGAAATGAGGAAAGAGAGGCGAGACAGCAATAGTTGGAACGAAAGAGGAAGTAAAGAAATCCCTTCGACTGAACTCATCCATATTTATAAACAAAAGCGAGGCGTTTCAATTCCCGTGCAAACACGAGGACCGACCCTTCGGTTATCGAGGCGAGCTGCCTAAAATGAAGGTCAAACTCCTGGGATCCCGTACCGAAAAGTGGCCTTTAAAACTGACAGCAAATCAATAGAATTTAATGCAAAAGATCTCCATATGTGGCAAGATGACGTGGCCGAAAGTCCCTGCGGCCGAAACATCCATGCGACCGAGTCATCCATGCGGCCGAGACATCCATGCGGCTGAGACATCATATGCGGCCAGAAGAATTTATACATGGCCATGCTTCTTATTCAAAGTATTTCAATTTTGTAAATTGAAAATTTTGAAGGGGGTCTTGTAGAAGCATGGAAAAGAATAAAGAAAGATCCATGCGGCCAGAGAGCCCCATGCGGCTCAGAGAGTTTATGCGGCTCAAGTATTCATGCGGCTCGAGCGTCTATGCGGCTCAAACAAGCTCTATGCGGCTCAAGGAGGAGCCACGTGGGCTACAAAACAGCTCTCCTCCTTTGTCCATTACCGCATTAAATGCTTTGACGGCTGACAGCTCTGACAAGGTGACAGTTCTGACACAAAGATATCATTATGACTCCTTCATAATGACGGACTCCTTGGGAAGCGAAGAAAATCTCTGACACGATCCCCCGAGACTCAGAAACTGTCATGCGGCTTTGACACGTGGATAGTCTTATGCGGCCCAAGCGAAGACTCCCCCATGCGGCTCACGATGACTTGCCCCATGCGGCTCATGAAGACTAGCTCCATGCGGCTCACGAAGATTAGCTCCATGCGGCTCACGAAGACCAGCCCCATGCGGCTCACGAGGACTATCTCCATGCGGTTCACTCATGTGGTCATCCACACTCATGCGGCTCAAATCATTACTATACGGGCCACTCTCAAGCAGCCTTGACACATAGCCAGCCGTATGCGGCCCAACTTTTCTGCGGCTCAGATTTCTGCTATTTTGACACGTGGCATGATAGCAGGGCACGTGGCATCAGATTGATCGAAATCTCTTAGCAAATCCCAATAAAATATTGGGATCAAATCAGATCATTTGCAAATAAGCCAATTAAAGACACGTGTCGAGGAATCCAAGGTTGGCATGATAAATCAGGAGGATTTATGTCAATCAGCATTAATTACCCACAAAGAATTTGATGCAATCATATTTATTGCTCAAATCTCGATGAACGGCCCAGATCCAATGATCAATAGCCGCCGACGTACAAGAATGGGCAATCATTGTAAACCCTAATGAGGCCCCCCACTCTAATAAATAGCAGGGTGCCATTCCCCTGCAAAAGACGCACAGACTGGAACAGACGCAGAGATATACAAAGAGAGAGAGATATACACAGAGGTAGAGAGAGGCATAGAGAGCCAGAGAGCCTGAAGAGAGAGCATTTCTTCATCAACGCCCAGCAGTTCTTCTACAGAGCCAAGGCTGTACCCGATCATCCAAGGAGTAAGGCAGAGCAGCCGTAGCTTTCCCGAGCCTCTACCGTCATCCCCTAGTATCTAAAATAAACAATTGTACTTAGACTACTGTACCTAGGTTTTCGTCCCTAGGCTTTCTTTGTACAAGCGAGTTTGTATTGTGAAGTAAAAGTCCAGTCCACCGATAATTGTTCTGTTCTTTTATATTTCATGGCAAACAGGGGGCACGTGGGTAGGAGAGCGCGGGGCCCTAGGAGGCGCCTGGGGGGGCGGGCCAAGTGCTGGGCCCGAGGGGAGCGGCCTCGGGACCATCACCCGCCAGAGGGGGAGGGGCACCACCGGAAGGCGAGGGGAACCACGGCGGCGACATGGCTAAGATGCCCACGGAGACGCTGCCGCAGACGGGGGTGAGGGGCGGAGCTCCGGGGGAGAGTCGCACGAGCCCAGAGGCGACGCCCGAACGAGGAGGGCTCCGTCAGGGGAGTCTGGCCTGGGACTGCACGGACGGAGACTGGGCGCCGGGGGGCCACATGGAGGGGCACGTCCACCGACGGAGGGGAGAGGGAGCCACGGGGGAGGCACGGCCCCGGAGGGGGATGGCGCATCGACGAGTGAAGGAGGGAGGGGCTAGACCGCTGGGGAGCCGGAGGAGGAGGGGGGAAGCCGGAGCAGGCGGGGGAGACGAGGGGGTTACTACGGGAGAGGGAGGGATCTAGCCGCCGGGAGTCTGAGCCGGGAGAGTGGGAGAGCAAGGCCTCCTGCACGGCCAGGGAAGCCGAGGCGGCGAGTCTCCTCGGTGGCGGGGGGCCACGTGGGGGCTAGCGGTAGGCGTGCGCCCCCCCCACGACGGAGCGGCGGAGACGTCGTAGGCCGCCGGGTCATACCAGCGAGCTCCGGGGCGGACCCAGTACCACCACAGGGTGGCTGGGTCCTGCCAGTAGGTCTCCTCCGAGGAGGAGGGGAGCTGGGCGAGGGTGGAGGGGTTCGGGTTGTAGGCCGCCGCCGAGGAGGGGTGGGGCGCGGCGAGAAAGGCAGCGGGATGGGAGAGGGGGTCCGCCGCCGTAGGTGGAGGGGCATGAGCGGGGGCCGCTACCAAGGAGGAGGGGGGCGGCGAGTTGGGTGTAGGGGTGGGGACGGAAGTCCACGGTCGCGACTGCGGGGGTGGAATCGGCGACGGAAGAGCGGGCGGCAGGGCGAAGGGTACCTGGTCCGGAAGGGACGGTAGGGGAGGCGGATCGGGCGGATCCGGGCTGGCCCCTAGAGGCACGGAGGCGGAGGTCTCCTGGAGGGGGGACGAGGCGGGATATATATATATATATATATATATATATATATATATATATATATATATATATATATATATATATATATATATATATATATTTTATATATATATATATATATATATATATATATATAAAATATATATATATATATATATATATATATATATATATAAAAAAAAAAATATATATATATATATATAGCCTAAAAATCCTAAGATCCACAAAGATATTTTAAGAAAACTATTTATCCTGTTTTCAAAATAAGATGTCATTTTAATAGCAATAACATATTTAATATATATAACAACCACTTATAAAATTGCCTACTAAATTATTAAAATAAAAACCAATATAACATACATCTATATGGACGTCCTTAGACGCACTTTTTGACTATATGGGCTTGGGTTTGACTCGGGTCAAATCTGGGCTAGTTCGGTACAACCGAGTTTTCTATAAAGTCTAAATTCTTAATAAATACTAATTAACCATTTATTAGGTTCAAGTCATAACTTTGACTTATTTTCTTGTAGGGACACTGCTATATATATATATATATATATATATATATATATATATATATATATATATATATTTTATTTTTATATATATATATATATATATATATTTTTTTTTTTTTTTTTTTTTTTTTATATATATATATATTTATATATATATATATATATATATATATATATATATATATATATATATAAATAAAATATATATATATATATATATATATATATATATATATATATATATATATATATAGTATTAGACTATTATAAATATAATCATATATACACAAAATTTTATTCAAATATATTTGGCCCAAAATAAATTCAAAATAATTCTCCTAAGTCATGGCAACCTAACATGGTTCTACCAAGCGGAGTTGGCTAGGTTAGGGTCCAAACATATTTTATAGTCAAATCGAACTCGAAAAGTTAACCAATGAGTCTCTTATGTCATTCACAAATAAATAGCACATGGAAACTCGATTGAGTGGCACACCCTTGTCATGTGTGTCATAGTCTCAAAATGGGTCAAAACCCTATATTGGGTCAAATGGTTTTCATCTATGTCGAGTCCCAAACTCAAGTTGGAAGTTAGATTTAGAATTATGGTAAATGGTCAAATGGCCTAAATTGATCCAAAGTTATGCGAAGTTAAACGAATGTTAGGGAACAAGTTTGGATGGGACATGATATATCAACTTAAAGATGGACTGATCTACTTCAAAACGTATGAAGGTCGTTTCAAAAGATTAGCATTTCTTGTGCTACAAAAATCAAAGCTGTAAAAAAATACATCTATAGTCATAATTAATATTAAAATATAATTTAATAAATATAAAATCATATAAAATAAATAAAAATTAATAATTTCCAAAAATTAGGGTCCTTACAATACGTGCATATTGATATATCCATTGACACAATTGACCACAGGACACCGACATATTCATGATGCGAGGTTTACATGACTATTCGTGGTATTGACCTCGTAGTAGTATTCTAGATTATTTATTATTATTGATATTGTTATCAAGATGAGTGTACGGACTTGACACTGCTAGATTCTAGACATGTGGTTGGAGAGAACTTGACTATAGTATCAGACTATTGTCATGTGACATGTTGTTTATGTAACCTTTTAGCTCTATAGTAGAGTAGAGACTATCACCGTCGAGATTGATTGTCCTTGGTCCCAATACACGGTACTGGGGAGAATATCCTACTGAGGAGCTTGTGAGCCTCAGTAGAGAGGTATGGTATTCTAGAAAATATTCTCACTTGCATAGCACATAGAGCGGATGCTTAGATTGCCTTAGTTCATATTTCCATATATGTACCATGGCTTATATATTACGTACCTTGCTAGTCCCTTAAGGACTTGGCTATTTTCCTGGCTTAGACGAAGTAGAAGATTATCCGGAGATTTATGGTTCCAGAGCTGAGACTGGAGACGTACCAGCACAGGAGGACGAGATACTGCCAAAGGATTTTTCGTGATCATGTCATTTACTTAGCTAGACTTGTTACTTTATTTTCTTTCATTTCAACAGACTTGTAGTTGATTATTACTTTGTTTCTCTTTTTTGTAGTTTCGGGATGTCTTTTGCCTGCACAGACATTATTACTTTTACTGTTGGATATTTGCTATATTATCATCATTGGACTTGATATCTTTGTGGACTATTACTCTGTGGATATGATTAGATATATATACCTGTGAACTGTTTTGTGTTTTTGGGATGTTATCATGATTTACAGCTTAAGTATTTCGCTAA
This sequence comes from Iris pallida, assembly GCA_029216955.1. Taxonomy (NCBI): domain Eukaryota; kingdom Viridiplantae; phylum Streptophyta; class Magnoliopsida; order Asparagales; family Iridaceae; genus Iris; species Iris pallida. Next base: position 3,820 of record JANAVB010043982.1, on the reverse strand, counting down.
TGGGCTTGTTGTATAGTTTGGCCCATTGGTGAAGTGCTGCTGGCATGTATCGTATTCCTTGTCCTACGTATTTTGGAACTGCGGCATACACCATATTTGTATCTTGGCATGTATATTATGTACCATACTAGTCTCTTGATGACCTGGTTATTCCCCAGGCTTAGACGGAGAGAAGGGCTACCCTGAGGTATATGATTCTGGAGTCAAGACCAGAGATGTACAAGTATAGGAGGACAAGATAGTGCCACAAAATTTATCTTGAGACATGTCATTCTCTATTTTAGACAGTGCTACTTTATTTTTTATCAGTTCAGCAGACTTGTAGTTGATTACTTGTTTCATTCTCCTTGCTATAGTGACGGATTGTTTCCCCGTACATTCATTACTTATATTTACTGTTGTACAGTTGATATTATTACTATTTTGGAATTAGATATCTTTGTCTTGATTATTCTGTATGGATGAGATTTATCATTGTACCCTGTGATCTTTGATCTGTGGCTCATCAGGAGATCTGTCACATCCGTACACCTCGAGGTTCCACAGAGATGATATTCTACCACCTACGCAGTTCCCTCTATGGACTCCACCTCCAGCACCTGTACTGGACAATGCTCAGCTTCTTGGGATCTTTCAGCAACTCATCAATTCCCAAACTGAACAGACTAATATCTTTCGCGATAGTTTGAGAGAGGCTCTTCAGACTAGATGTCATATCCCGGTCCCATAGGACCGATTGTCCTCGCTAAGGTGTGATGCCGCACGAGCCTAGGTTGCACTCGTGTAAGGCAGGTTCCAAAACGGCCGATTACAGCGGCTTGCGATGGGGTTATCGCACAGAAGTCCCAAACAGAATATTGAATGAAAAAGGCAACACAAGCATTGAACAAAATCAGTCTTTATTGATATAGAAAACAAGATTACAATGTGGCACGTGGCCAAGATTTACATGTCTCTCAAGCTCACTTTTCTCTCAAATTATAAGTCACTCAGCTCTCTGTCATCTCTCAGTACAATTTGATGAGCCAGCAGATGCTTCAGATAGGCGATGTCCATACATTATGTCCCATATATGTTCTAACTCCATGCGGCCGTATGCCTCGAAACGCTGTGGAACTCTGTGCCTCGACGCATCCAAGCCGTGCTCCGTGCCAATGAGCCATTACCTGTTTCTGCACATAAAAACTGTGTGGGTGTCAGTACTTACATGTACTGGTGGAGTGAGCTCCTCGCCTACCCATACAAAACTAACATGTTCATTTACTTTGTGCAACATAATCCCTTATGATTGTCTTTCTATTCATGCCTTAGGATCGATTTTAGGACAAAGACTTTTGGCCTATTTGTGTCTCTAGACCGTCATTATGCCATTGCACTGATAACTTGCTTATCGTTGAGCCTCTAGACCCTTCTCGTGCCAACAATATCAGAATGTCAACTTATACTTGTCTTTCCGACTCATACTTGGGACACAACAACTAGTTTTGTGTCATCAACTTGGTCCATGCTTCAAACATTCGAGACCGTGCCTCACAATTTAATATGACATAACCAACTTTGCCCTACGACCCTTTCTGACTTAACTCGAGACAACTCAATCACGATGCACATTCGTGCCGAAGCATGTGTCCTTGCTATAGCCCAATCTTAGGCTTCATAATGGTGTTACCTAACCCGTGCCGATTCATTGCTGGCGTGCGTCGATTCAAGGCTGGCGCTTACTATAACTCGTTCCTCTCGTGTCGATTCATCGCTGGCACATGCCGATTCATGGCTGGCGTTTGAGGAAGTACACCTTGTTAACTCAACTCGTGTCGTGCTTGTACTATCTCTGATTTGAACGACGTCGTGCATGTGAATTGCCGCTTAGCACACCAACTTATATATATGAAAGCTCACTAGCAATGTCAAGCTATCTTGGACTTGGCTGAGGATAGACGGCGATCATCCAATGGATAGCTAGCCCATTGAATCCTCGAATCTCCTATGCGGTTCATCCATCATCATAATTTAGCCAACTCGCTTCCCCCGGGAATGACATGAATCCATGGCCCCGACGATCATATCGAGGAAGACTGTACCTTGTCGACAAGTTGTCCATGACCACGCACTTGCGACAACTTCTAGATTCGACGTAAATGCAAGGCCTACAGATGATACAACTTTCTTTCTCGTCCTTAAACTTCTTTATCCAAGTCCATACTTTCCATTCTTCATGCGAGACTCCCAAGCCACGGGACCGATCTCGGCGACCAACGGTCACGTGTACTTTACATTCTTTGAAACACGGGGAACGACTATTGCATAGCCTTCCAGATAGACCTGAACAAACGTGTTCCTTAGTGTCCCATAGACTGTGGCATACTTTTCCTTGAACCGACCGTGGCTCGTGCCTTAGGCTGACTTGTGTTCTATGTGACACTATCGTCCAAGTTATAGTTTATATGACGAGCCTTGAGATCGTGGGACTATGTGACTTGACAACCGCAAAAACATAGGACAGTGCTTGCTATGACTTCGATAAGCTAGCATAACTTTGCCTAACTTAATCGTGTAACAACCTGACGAGCAAAGGCTATGCCAAACCTAGCATCGTAGAACATGTCATGTACACGTTCGACTTGAACAACCAAGATTTTGGGTGCCTAGACTTATGCCACAAGCCGTACGATGCAACTTAACCCGTGGGATGAGCAAAGGCTATGCCAAGCCTTGGATGATGGGACCGTGCTTGCTTTATCAAGCATCTGTACGTGCGACGCCTATGAGTTAGGCTAAGTTCATAGCGTTATGGCAACTTAGACCAACTTTCCTTCTCCCAAGCCACGGGACGAAGGACCGAGTGTCATTTGAAAGCAAGACGTGCGATACTTCTAAGCCGACCGTGGGACCTTTCCATGTTCTAACTCAGTCAGTCCCAACATGAGATTATTCCCTTAGCTATGTGGATTCGTCTCTTAGTTGAAAACTTCCATTTTATTAGAGTGAAGGCCAAGCTGAGGCAAGTTCACCAAAGCCATCCACCTGAGTGAGGAGTCGCCTCGACCGAGCGGGTCTTCGAGCAGCCGTTGTATGGCTAAGTCCGAACGCCGTTGGCGTTTCGATTCCACCGATTGAGCTGAGCGGGACGGGGCATTACACTAGAGATGCTCCCCGACCTCGTCCAGGAACTTCCAAGGACTTCATGAACCTCATGCCCTTAGAATTCTATGGGACATAAGGGATTCTCTATATGATGAGTGGATAGAGAACGTGAAGTGGTTTCTTCGGATGGCTCGAGTTCCTTAAGACTTGAAGATAGAGTCAGCCAGCATGCAGCTTACAACATCGTCCGGACATGGTATCGAGATGAGCCCTGACTTTTGTGACAGATGGACTTGGGCATTGTTCAAGGAGCTATTCAAGAAGAAGTTCTACCCCGAACTAGCTCGAGAGGCTTAGAGAGTCAGTTCGAGAGGCTGGAGCAGGAAAACTTTACCGTCGACGAGTATACCGCAAAGTTTAGTCGCCTTGTCCGTTCGCAGAGAACATGGTCAACACCCCTAAAAGTAAAGCTCGAAGATTCAAGAAAGGATTATCTCGCAAGATTCTCCTAGCTGTCGCTACCAGTCGAGCCACTACCTATGAGGAGATCGTGAAGGTCGCACAAAGAGTAGAGACCTAGCGTTCAATATTTGAGCGGGGAAGACGGGTGCTGACATGTGGCGTAAACGAGGCTTCAAACCGCCTCTCCCAAGCCGTATATATATATATATATATATATATTAGATATATATATATAATATATATATATATATATATTTATATTATATAGATATAT